>PVJS01003870.1:0-72712 GCA_004027185.1 Glis glis | reverse complement strand
AGGACGGAAATGGAGCCCAGGGCCTGGAGGGATGCTCCCCTGTCCTTTAGACCCCAGCTCCTCTGCAGTGAGCTCACTTTGGCGTTGTCAGCAGCAAACCTGCTGAGCATCTGTCCTGCCCCAGATGAGTGGCTCTGGCTGTGGCCAAGTCCCCCAGAGATTGTAGTTCACCCAGCTGGCTTGGGCTAAGGGCACTGCCTACCTGAAACTACAGGAAGATGAGTCCTGGTCCACCTGCTGAGGAGGGCTGGCAGGGCCTGGGCTGATGTCATCCAAACAGCCCGGCTCATTCTCTCTAATTTCAGGGACAATTATTTTATTCAGAGAACCACCTGCCCCTCTCTCGGTGCCTCCAGCCTCTCCCCACCTCCCAATCCTACCCGCACGGCTCTGCTTCCTCAAATATGTATTGCTTAGGCTTCCCCTGGCTCAACAGCCCTCAGGGGCTCCTTGTCAGTCCCTGCCACTAGCCCATCGCATGCACAGCCTGGGATCTAGGGACACCCAAGGTCACCCTTCTCTCATGGTTGCTCCAATCTGGTTGGTCTTCTCCTCACAAATAATCTGCCTCCTGCCAGCCTGGGCTCTTTCTCCTATTTGTCACTGCCAGTCAATCCAAGCTTTCTTCCCTTAAAAGATTGAGATCCAAACCCCTCCTCCGGGCAGCCCTTGTGGGTTCACTGTCCCTGAGTCTTGCTTCTCTGTGCTTTCCCCTTGCCTGGCAATTGCCCTCTTGTATTGTACTAAGTTCGCCTGCCCTTCTCCCTCTGAGGCCCTCGTTTAGGAGGCTTATCAGACCCAAGGGCAGAGGAGAGAGTAAACATTGGAGCCATGGGATCACAAACAAATGTGTCCAACTGACTGTCATCACGTACACAGGAAATAAACACGAAGAAAACTACACAGTACTGGGGAATGAGTTTAATTGTGTATGTGCACATACCAATATGTAGCAACGACTCCCACTATTATGTGTAATCAAAATCCACCAATAAATAAAAAAGGCAAAACCAAACTAAAACAAAGAAAACTACAGATGTTGGGGGTTTGATTCTCTAATTTGACAGCCTTGCCTCCTGACCAGCTCATGGATGAGTAAAACTACGGCTCAAAGATGTCCATGTCTGTCCAAGGGCTGCTCAGAACTCAATCCACACGTAGGAAGTTGGCCATCCCTGAGGGCAGGAGGCTGGGCTGTGGTTGCTCACGTGTCTCCCCCACTAGGCCAAGAGGCTTCTCAAAGCAGGGGCTATGTGTCCTGACCCCTAGTCTCTCCAGCTCTTGATTAGAATGAGATAAGGTCAGGGCTTTTGTAACCTTGGTGAACTGGGGCCCAATCCCGGTTTTCTTCACACCCTCCCTCTTCCCTCCAGCAAAATACAGCACTCCAGGAACCCCGCCTGGGCCCACCCTTCCTGTGGGTGGTCCAGAACTCTCCTGCCTCCTCCTCTATCATCATCCTCACCAACAACACTGGGCGGCTCATTCCTAATGACCAGTACCTGATAGCTATTTCATGCTAGGGTGTTAATGACTTGTTAATAGTCCGATGAGCTTGTAGCATCTCCCAGGGACATTTGAATGTGAAGGGACACGGAGACCAAGTTCTTTGAGGGCAGGAAATTTTGGATTGCCCCCATCAGGACTTGATAGATGCTCAATAAATACTTGAAAAATGGATCAATACTGATAGCTGTGATATAATGTTTTAAAAGTGTTTCCTGTTGAGTTTTGTGCTTGGCAAGCACTTACTAGATTGTGGCTATTATTATTATTATTATTCCTAATGGTAAATTTTCCAGAATCAGGATGGTCTGAGTGGAGAGCCCGGGGCCTGTGGGGACACCACCCCTTCCCTGTCCTCAACATCTGATGCCACCGCGTGGGAATGTGCTGACCCAGATGCCCCATGGGAGAGGAGGGAGTACAGCCCGAGTCCCTGTTCTGTTTTACTTCCGACTTTTAGTCATTGATAATAGTTATCGGGAGTTGAGTATGTACCAGATACTTAGAGGGACTCGATATGGGTTAACATGTGTAAAAATTACAATTACTGCATTAGAATTTATTGTCCCATTGATAGTGGGGAAACTGAGGCTCAGAGAGGCCAAGCAAAGCCCCTCACTGGGTAGTGGAGTGAAATTCAGTTTCCTGGAGCCAGGGCTCCCACCTCGTGCCACTCTAGGTGGACACAGGCCCAACGCACCATCTCTACTGTTTGGCTGTTTCCCCAACAAGAGGCCTTTTGCTGGTCCTCCTGCCCCCAGGAGGGCTGTTCAGAGGCTGGTCCTGAGCCCTGCAGGGAGGCACAGAGGGAGGTGTCACTGGGCACATGGGACCCTCAATCAGGTCCCAGGAAACACGGTTTCTGACATGTCGGTGTCAATGGACAGAGAGGCCAGGGAGCAGAGAAGAGGGGATGGGGCAGAGTCTGGGGTTCAAGCAGGATTTCAGACAAGCAGAGGGATTTGGGGCAGAAGAGACCGGGAGAGAAGGGGTCCAGGCTGGGTAGAATTATCTTGGCGAATGAAGGTGAGGCCAGTAGGTGAGACGTCCTGGACCAGGCAGGGAGCAGTGAGGAAGGGGGTTGTGGTGGGACAGGGGCAGTGCAGTGCACTGGTGGCCAGGTTGGGTGCTGCCACACACGTCAGAGAAACATACATCCGGTGAAGCCATCCAAGGAGGACCGCTGTGCCAGGACTATGTCCCTGGAGTGCTGGAAAGCCTTCAGAGTTACACCACAAATTCCTGTGACGCCAGCACTGAGCAAGATGCCGGGCACGCGGGGGGCATTCAGGGGAGGGGTACCGAAGGGAGAAAGAAGGGAGGGAGGGGTGGAGTATACTAGGTGATCTCTGGTCTGGAGGAACGTCTACCATCCTCATGAAGGAAAGCTAAGATGACATGTGACACGGCCTTCGGGGGAACATCACGGGAGCTATTCACAGAGTCACTTCCATCCGCATAGCCAAGAACACGCTGCAGGCTGAGGGGGGTGAGCGGAGGTCAGACCTGGGCTATGGTGGTACCAGAAAACCTCCCGGAGGAGGTGGAATCTGAGCAATAGACTAAGGGGGTATGAGGGAAGGGTGGATGTGGAAGATGGAGAGGAGGGACTGAGGACAGATAGAGAGAGGGGGTGGGAAAGAGAAGGGAGGGAGAGAAATGCTGGTGGTTTCAATAGGACTGATAAAAGCAGAGTAGGGGAGAGTGGGGAGGGGAAGATGGATACACAGGGGAGCAGAGGGAACACATTCCAGGCCAGCCTCTGAAACAAAGACAGAGAGCCCCAATCCAGCCTGACTTTGGAGGCTTCTCCTGCACCCCACAGCCAAGAGCTGCAGCTCCCCTTAGCATCCTGGCGGGGGTCTTTGAGCAAGGCAATCTCCAGGGACAGATGGGCTAAACAGAACTATCATGGAGGGGACTGGCGGGGGCTCTGGGGCAGGCACCACAGGACTGTCTGGAAAGGAGGGTATCATGCTCACTGGGTCACCCCCACTGGGGATCTTCCTGGCCCAAGGCTGCACCGAAGCCTGGATTCCTGGGGAGGTCCAGCCAGGCTCTCCTCTCAGCTGCTTGGTCCTACACAGACGCAGCAGGAGTTTGGACTCATGTTGACAGCAGCATCTCTATTTGAATACTTAACAGGTGATTCCTGTCCTCAGGTAGCTTCGAGTCTCGTTAGCAGGTACACATTGTCGGAGGGAGAAAAATGATGAACGGAACCACCCAGGAATCTCTCCTTGAGATTCCCAGGCCACGGGCCAGCCCTCTCTCTGTCTTTCCAGCTGAGTCCCTGCCCCAACACCATCCTCTTCGACTCTTCCTCATCCTCTCCAGTGTGTGAAGGGCTTGTCCTCCCAGCCTGCTTATTATAGGTGTTTGAGAGAGGTGAACTGTGAACATCCGGCTCTCCAGACAATGTGTGAAGCACGTGGCTGCCCTGTGCCGGCAACGGGCTCTGGCCTGGGCTGCTTATGTCTCCTGCTAGGGACGGGGTCCCTCCAGCCCTCGTCTCCCGTCAGAGGGAGCAGCTGCCCTCTGTGGGTTACGCCTCCCGGAGGCTGGGAGGGGTGACTCCCCTTTCTGGGAAGGAGAAGGACATAGCTATGGTTGGAGCACCCCCTCCCATAGAGTGCTGCCCTGTCCCAGGAAATCTATTCCATCTCTGCTCCCTGAACCCAGGGAGGCCAACAACCCAGGAAAGATGAATCCGAATAGAGATGGTGAACAGCGAGTGACTGTTCACTCAGACTGCCCCCCAGAGAGGTTGAGGCCTGGGGCAAATTGCCCTATAACAGCAGGTTAATTAGATAAGACCCAAATTACATGAGCAAGGCTTGCAAGCCCAGCAATTTGAAGGTTTCATGTTGTTTCAGAGGTGGGGAGGGCCTGATCTCTAGCTCAGCACAGAGAAAATGACTTCTTGCTCCCAGGCAAGCCAAACCCACGAATTAAGCCCTTGACTGCCCATCCACGAGCCAGCGCCAAGCACATATAAAAGGCACCTGTCGCTCCTCACTGCAGCCAGCAAAGCCTTTGCGGGATTCTGCCTTTCTCCCTCCTGCGTCTGAGCTACATCTCCACCAGCGACATGAGCCGCCAGTTCACCTGCAAGCCCGGAGCTTCCTCCAAGGGGGGCTTCAGCGGCTGCTCCGCAGTGCTCTCTGGAGGCAGCTCATCCTCCTACAGGGCAGGGGGCAAAGGGCTCAGCGGGGGCTTTGGCAGTCGGAGTCTCTACAACCTGGGGGGTGCTCGTGGCATCTCCCTCAACATGGCCAGCGGCAGTGGTAAAAATGGAGGCTTTGGATTCAGCCGGGGCCGGGCCAGCGGCTTTGCCGGCAGCATCTTCGGCAGCGTGGCTCTGGGGCCCGTGTGCCCAACTGTGTGCCCACCTGGAGGCATCCACCAGGTCACCGTCAACGAGAGCCTCCTGGCCCCCCTCAACGTGGAGCTGGACCCCGAGATTCAGAAAGTGCGTGCCCAGGAGCGGGAGCAGATCAAGGCGCTGAATAACAAGTTCGCCACCTTCATCGACAAGGTGGGTCTGCTAGGACCTGGGGAACCTGTGAACAGCTCTCTTCGCCTCTTCTTGGAACATGAGATTTTGTTACAGTAGGAGGGATTGAGGTTAGATATGAGGGGGCATTTACTGTGGACAAAGCAGGTTTATTCCATCATCAGGGTGACTTAAATAAGATTCTCCATGTAGTCTTGCCAGAGAGAAAACAGAGGCAGGGTCAATTTCTACTGGTAGAGGCTTATCGGGGATAGCAACAGGTGGTCCTTTCTCGTGAGGGCCAGCTTGGTGCCATTGTTAAGCCCAGGGGCCATGCAGGATGTGCACAATAAAGGCCAGTGAGAGGGAATTTCCTGCAGTGGCCACAGACGCCTGTCCTCCTCCAGTGGCATGCTGACCTTGTCCACTAGTTACATGACTGGTAGATCAGGCGTGTGGTCAGTCCAGGCCCTCTGGGTTCACAGATGTCTCTGCCGTGGGCATTGGGTTCAGTTGAGGACTCTTGAGGGGCAGAATAGAGCCGCGGGGAAGAGGTCTCCACGGCGCTGTGGAGTCAGGCCTGGCCTCACCCCAGCTCCATCGCTGGCCAGCTGTGTGGCTTTGGGAAAGTTGCTCATCCTGTCTGGGCCTCCATCTCCTCATCTCTAAAGTGGAGGTAATAACCTACCTCTTGAGGTTGTGTTAGGTTTAGGAAAGAAAAAAATGCGTGTGAAGATCTTGGCACAGTGCCTGATATATACTAAGTACTCCAAATATGGGGGTGGTGGTTACTAATCTTTTTTTTTAATCTCTGGAAGCTAGGGGATGAGTGCTGAGAAGGAGGGGAATCGTAGATCTGGGAGAGACCTCAGAGGATTGTCTAGTCCAGATAGGTTCCTGCCTTTCAGTAGATAAGAATGAGTATCCCTAGTCTATGAGTCAGCAAAGACAAGCCATGCCCAGGGCCATCTGGGGGGTGGGAAAGGGGAGGTCCGGCCCTCAGCCTTCTGCCCCCAGATTCAGGGAGGAGACTAGAGGGTTTTGTTGGCTCCATGCCGGTCGAGCACCATGGACAGGGCAGCCCAGGACGAAGCCTGGGCCATGCGGCTGCCAGAGCTCAGCCTGCCCCTCAGCCCCAGTCTTCCTTCCTGGAGGGTTCCCTCCGCCCTTCACTCGGCCTCAGGGGCTCGGGCTAGCTCTGAAGCTTCTTAGTCCTCTGAGCATGTCACATTTGGAAGATCGAGGCGTTCTGGGAGACAGGAGTGGACTGACCGTTGGCTAGGCTGCTCAAAGCCTATGGAGGGGGATGTCAGGAGATATGGAAAGGAAAATGGACACGAAAACAGTCTTGTTCACAAAGGCAGTCTGCCCAGAGGGAGAGGGAGGCACAAAGACTGGACAGTTCAAAGGCATTTTAGTCTCGGGAGGAGGACAATCCCTTCACCTCTGGTAGGCAGAGAAAATGGGCGCATCCTCTTAGCCAGCCAGATGGGTCCAGCAGTGAAGATGTGGACTGTGGTGTCCTGTCTGTCGTGTTACTCTGTGGTCAATGTGCAGCCTCAGGGACCTACACGAAGAATTCAGGATTCATTAAACCAAACCAAATGCTGGATGACCTGCTACAGACAGACTGGTGGATAATCCTCTCTCAACACTCAATCCCAGGAGGTGTTCCTATAAACTATGTTTCTGATTTTTGAGGAACACCACCTTATTTAAATAAGTAGTTCACATAGAGTAAGGGAAGTCAGATTTTAAAAGGTGTGCCCCCCAAATCAGACAAGAGAGCTGTAGGCAGATCAATCCCCTCTAGAGCGTTTTCTGGCCCAGTTCAATCTGTCCATCCTGCCCACATTCCACACTTGCTCTAAGGAAGGTGGACAGGGGGAAGGGAGAGGCCAGAAGCAAAAATAAAGTTTGGGCCTCATGCAGGAATTCAAAATACCCAGAAGTCCTTGGCCCAAGCCTCATTGAGTTCTGACATGTGATGAATGAAGAGCAGGCCTCCTCGCTGCAGCATGGCCAGCCTTTCCAAAGGACAGACCTGGCCTGGATCCGTCCTGCTATTTCCAGGCATACCCATGCCCTGCCCTGGTTTGGCCACGGTGGGCTCTGAGTGACTGGATGGAGGGGATGCAGAAACACATGTCTGTGTTCAGTTTTGGACTCCATCACTTATTAAGCTGTTGGACCTTGGAAAGAGGGGAAGCTTCTCCATGTCTGTTTCCTCTTCATTGAGCAGGGTTCTGATTCACCCACGTTGTACAGCTGTAGTGAGGGACAACAGGCAGGTGGATGGAGTGTTTTGCACAACACCCTTGGGTGACAGGTGTGATGATTGTGCGGGGGCTCAATTGTAGCTGGGCTTCGGGTTCCAGGTGCGGTTCCTGGAGCAGCAGAACCAGGTGCTGGAGACCAAATGGGAGCTCCTGCAGCAGCTGGACCTGAACAACTGCAAGAACAACCTGGAGCCCATCCTCGAGGGCTACATCAGCAACATGCGCAAGCAGCTGGAGACGCTGTCTGGGGACAGGGTGAGGCTGGACTCGGAGCTGAGGAATGTGCGAGATGTGGTGGAGGACAACAAGAAGAGGTGAGGAGGGACCCCGGTTGCTGGACACCTGCCCCTGTCCCTATGAGGGACTCTGGCAGTCACCCCAACTTAAAATTTTTGGAGGTAGTTGTGGTGTTCTTGGTCATTCTAAATAGAATTACCCCAACAAAAACTGGGACATGCTCTCTGCTCCCCAGCTTCTAATCTGGCACTTAGAACAAATGTCCAGTTAGCTGGGAAGTGGTGAGAGGCTATGGGGGAAACCTTGGGGAAGCCTCTCACATTCTCTGAGATTCTGTGTTCTCATCAGTAAAAGGGGGCTAAGTATATCTATCTTGGTTATTCTTCATAGCAGTCTGGGAGGTAGAAGCTCTGAGAGAATATGAGAGATTTACCCAAGGTTACTTGTAACACTTGGTCCACGTTTGGGGAGCAGCTCGCCTCTTGCTTCCTCTGAGATTTCCCATGGGACATTTGTTCCACATGCTTCTTTCTCATTTTCCAAGCTGGATCTTAAAAAGAAAAAACTCCCTTCTTCCAAACTTGGTTACCATGTCCCCTCTTCCAGGAAGACTTCCTGGCCTGGCTGGTCCCATTGCTTAGTCTTCTGTGGCCCCCAGCCCCTGTGCCCATACTGGCACACTGCTCCTTGCCCAGGCTCTTCCCTGGGCAGAGCAGGGCTCTCAGTGAAAGGTATGAATCAATGAGCCCTGCCCTTCCCACAGGTATGAGGAGGAGATCAACAGACGGACAGCTGCAGAAAACGAGTTTGTGCTGCTCAAGAAGGTAAGCGGAAGGCAGGGACCACGATGAAAGACTCTCCAGGAAAAGTGGTGGAAGGACAGGGAGGGTGAGAGAGAGAGAGGACCTGACACAAAGGGGCTCCCCTGCAGCATGGAGCCTGGTTCAGACATCAGGGGTGCCTCTGACAGTGGCCTGGCTGGGGCTCCCTTCCTGAGAGGGGCACCCCATTCCTGCTGATGGAGCAGGATCTTGGGGCAGGGGGATCTGGGACTTTGGCTCCTCCATCTCGGCCTCCATGAACCACACAAGAAGAGGATGGCATCTACTGCTCCAAGTGGGGCACTAGGCTGGGGTGGGTGTCACCTTCCTGGCTGCACCAGCAATGACCGGGAATGGCCTGGGCATCTTTCAGGATGTGGATGCGGCTTATGCCAATAAGGTGGAGCTGCAGGCCAAGGTGGACGCCATGGAGCAGGACATCAAGTTCTCCAAGTGTCTCTTTGAAGCTGTAAGTCTGTCTCTCTGCCGCTTTTTTCTGAGGGCAGCCAGTGGCTAAAACTCTACTTTGGGGGTGGGGGAGACAGAGCCCCAGCCCTCAGTGAGGCCCCGGGTCAGCCACCCATCTCCCATTCAGCCCCGGGAGGCTCCTCGGTCTCCACTCCTGAGAGGGAAGGGAGGGGTGGGCCTCACTCCGTGGTCAGGCTGAGAGTCCACCCCATTTCCCTTGCAGGAGATCGCTCAGATCCAGTCCCACATCAGTGACATGTCCGTCATCCTGTCCATGGACAACAACCGCAACCTGGACCTGGACAGCATCATCGATGAGGTCCGGGCCCAGTATGAGGACATCGCGCTGAAGAGCAAGGCCGAGGCTGAGGCGCTGTACCAGACCAAGGTGAGCCAGGCCAAGGCCGGGTCAGGGATGCAACACCAGCAGGCACGAGGGCTGGGCCTGATCGTGCCCAGAACAGAGGCAGCATCCGGTTAAGTATGTGTTGCGCTCTGGTCTCATGACATTGGCAACCCAGAGACGCTACCTAGTCCCACAGCATGCTCCCCAGGCTCATCCGGGGCTCTATGCTTTGGGCTCTCCAGTTCCAGGAGCTGCAGCTGGCGGCTGGCCGGCATGGGGACGACCTTAAGAACACCAAGAATGAAATCACAGAGCTCAATCGGTTCATCCAGAGACTCCGCTCAGAGATTGAGAATGCCAAGAAGCAGGTAAGGGAGCTTGACCAAGGGCAGGTGAGCCGAGTAGAGGGCAAATGAGTCAGCTGAGAACTTGGCCTCCCATCTCTGCCATGGAAAGAGGGGAGGCTGAGCAGGTCTCTGGGGCACCTCCTCTCCTGCTCACTCTAAGCACCTGTGCTTTGAAGCTGCCTCCCCCAGGAAGCCTCCTCTTGCACCCACCCCCAGGCTGGGTGGGACCTCCTCCCACAGTCATGTGCTCTCTGGGTCTCTGTGTTTCCTTGCACTTTCTGGCACTTTCCAACACCTGCCTGTCTTCCTACCCCTACTAGACTGAAAAGGGACAGGGAGCTGACTGTTTTGTATGCCTTCCCCCAGCTTCTAGCACCACGCCTGCACATAGTAGCAACCTAATGAGCATTTGTTGACTTAATGATTGAGAAGGAGATATGGGTTCAGGGAGCACCCATCAAAGAGCCTTACTAAGGACTTAGCAGGGGCTGCTCCCAGGAATATAGGAGACAGTCTCAGCATTAGTAAATAGGGACAAAAGATGCGCATGTGTAATAAAATAGCAGCAGCACTTATCATATCACATTTAATCCTCAGGATGACCCTGAGGTAACAGTTACCATCCCTGTTGTTACACAGAAACAAACTGAGGCTCAGAGATGTCAAGTGGGTTGCATAGCTGGTGAGTGGCAGAGCTGTGCTCTGACCCAAACATCTGAACACACAGGGCATAGAGCTAGCGCTCAGGAAGGCCCTGCCAGCCCCTTCTCCAACTAGAGCAGAGGCAGGTGTGCCTTGGGTGCAGGTGGGCATCTCTGCTCCACGATCTTAAAGAATGGGAGGAAATTGAATGCAGATGATGTCCATGACTCCTTCCAGTTTTCTAACTTGTCTAATCCTTTGTTTAGGCTTCTAACTTGGAGACGGCCATCGCTGATGCTGAGCAGCGAGGTGACAATGCTCTCAAGGATGCCCGGGCCAAACTGGACGAGATGGAGAGCGCCCTGCACCAGGCCAAGGATGAGCTGGCCCGGATGATGCGTGAGTACCAGGAGCTCATGAGCCTGAAGCTGGCCCTGGACATGGAGATCGCCACCTACCGCAAGCTGCTGGAGAGCGAGGAGTGCAGGTGAGCAGTGGGCTCTGGCAGGACCCCAAGAGGTTGGGAAGAACCAAAGGAGAAAACCTAGTGCATCCTTATGTAGAAAAGATGAGCTCTTGAGGAGCGATGGGGTGGTGATGATAGAAATAATAATAGTAATTGATAATACTAGCCATGAATGAATATCACTATCCACTCAAACTACAATGCGCTATGGATTTCCTATGTGGGTTAACTCACTGAATCCTCCAACTTCCCTGGGCCTATCTGGGAGATCTCACTGCCCACTCTCCCCACCTCAAAACCCCACTCCTGTACTAGGCTTTCTTGTTCCATCTTCCTTACCTGTCCAGGTGTACCATGAGCTTTCAAAGGTGTGCTTGGGCAGCCATTGAAGCTTCCCCGGTGTTCTAGGGAGATGGGAAGGCTTGATGTATGGGTCAAACACTTAGGAATGGGTATACTGCCTCTACATATGCACCTCTTGCAAACTGTTATTTGACTGAGGTTGTTGACTGCTTACCCCAATTCTTCAGGGTTGGCCCCCTTCTCGGGCTCTCCTTGTGTCAAAGAAGCACAAGAGTTTTCATAGGTATCTGTTAGGTTCAGAAATCCATACCAGGCCAGTGGGAACAGTAGCTTTGAAGAGACTGTGGATTGGCTGACTGCTGTCTTTTTTTACTTCTTTCCCTAACAGGATGTCAGGAGAATACCCTTCCCCTGTCAGCATCTGTAAGTACTTGTGTGCTTGGACCTAGAACTGTAGAATGTGCAGACTGGAAAGGACCTCAGTGACAGCCTGTGTGTGTAGATGAGGGATCTAAGAACCAGAGAGGGAAAGGCTTTGCTTGAGATCACAGGGCAAGATGGCAGCCCCATGGTCAGAAATAGGGCTCTTCCGTCCTTATCACGCTGTCTCTCTGTTCCCAGGGGATGGCAGCAAGGAATGGCTATTGCTGAGGCAGGTGGGGAAACAGGACATGTTCTAAGAAAATGCTGTGTGGGTCTGTGTGAGGCCTGGAAGGCTGGGTCTATATGTTGCAATCAGACCTGGGCTGGGAAATTAGAGAAGGGGTGGGGATTGGAGACCAAGAGGACAGTATAGGATCTCTGGCTTTCTCAGCAGGGCTAAGAGTTATGCGAGCTTTGGGAAGCTGCCCTCTCTAAGGCAGCTAGCAGTGGAGAGAGGTTGGAGGATGGGAGTTTAGCAAGGAGGCTAATAGGAGCTGCAATGGGTAGGTGTCCAGAGGACAGATGGTTGCATGGGTGCCTGAACCAAAGAGATGGCTCCTGAGTATTAATGGGGCAAAACTCAGTCAGGGTGGTAAGCTAAGGACAGGACATGGGGGAAAGTGTCTTTGGGATATTTCCCCCAGGGGACAGAGTAGGTGTGACCTGAGCCCCCTAAGAGTGCTATCTCTCCTGGGGAAAGGAGAACCCCCAACTCTGCCCAAGTGGGTGTTGAGCTTGGCTTTGCCTCTGCAGCCATCATCAGCAGTACCAGCGGCAGTGGCGGCTACGGCTTCCGGCCCAGCACGGTCAGCGGCGGCTATGTGGCCAACAGCACCAGCTGCATCTCCGGCGTCTGCAGTGTCCGCGGTGGGGAGGGCAGGAGCCGGAGCAGTGCCAGTGATTACAAGGATACCCTGGGGAAGGGCTCCAGCCTGAGCACCCCCTTCAAGAAAGGTGGTCGGTAGAGAGGGCTGCTCGTGCCCTCCCTCACCCCTGGACCCCAGCTCCGGCTCCCATCCTGTACCCCCACCCCCACTGTCAGCCCTACCTCCACCCTGCTGGTCCTTCTCCTGGGCCCCTGGCTCTGGCCTTGGCCAACTCACTTCTCCTGCCTGTGTCTGCTGAGCCTGGACAGGTCTGGACAACCAAGCCCAATGCAATTTCTCCAAGCACACCCCCAGATTCACCTCCTTGGCTGCAGTCCCCAGCTGCGCCAGCCGCTCAGCCCTGGCTCCAGCTTGTCATCTGCCAGCTTCTGCCTCAGTCCCATGTCTGGCTGCATGATTGAGACCCCCTCAAATGCTGGGCCTTTGTCTCAGCTTCTGCCTCTGATAGGAGCTGGCTCTGGGTTTAAGAGGAAGAGGACCGAGGACAACCAACCAAGAATGGCCCAGGCCCCATCCCACCCCGCCCTGGCTCAGTCTCATGGCTCACTGAGTGGGACCAAGCCTTCCTGTACCCAGAAACAGAGAAGAGGAGACACTCGTTCCCTTCTGTGTTCTTTAAAGTCCTCCCTATAGCATCTTCAATAAACAGCGCAATCTGATGACTGGGTCTCTGAGTATTCAAAGTGTGCACATGTGCCACAATCAATATGCTCATGTGAGCACACACTCAGCACAAACAAACAAACAAACACAGGTGCATGGTATGTTGCCTATGCAGCCTGTATCTATAGTTCAATTTTCTCTGTAGAGCACCAGCAGAAGAAACGCTGAGCATGTGTCGGAGGGGAGGGAGTCGGCTGGGGCTGCAGGCACGGGAGCTTGGTGCATAGTCTGGGAAGAGGGGTGGAAGAGAAGGAGGAAGAGGTACAGAAAAGATGTGTCTTCCTCATAGCTTGTGACTTTCGGCAGAAGTCTGAACGGTGTGCAGGGACAGAAATGACCATGTTCCCCACAGGGATCCTGCCCTCTCCCTAGGATGGGATTTTTCCCTAGGAAGGGAAAAATCCTGTCCTCTCTGCCTGGCCTCCTGGGGCTCAGGTAGGAGTGGGAGAAGGTGGTGGGATTCCCAGGCCCTGGGCCCCTGGGCTGGAAGGATGAGGGAGGTACACAAGTTCTTGGATGCTGTGGCTGGAGTAGAGTGGGGTCAGGCAGGCTGTGAGTTTTAGTGACCACAGAGTTGGTACCTCCCCAGACATGCTCCTGTTGACCCAAGGAACCACTTCAGGATGGCCAGTTCTATCCTGTGAGGAACAGGAGGGCAGGAAAGGTGGACAGATTCCTTAGACAAGCTCTGTCTCTGACTAGGAGGGGTGGAGGTGGAGGGGCAGGGCGTTTGGGGGTGGTGGGAAGCCAGTCTCTACAGCGAATAATATATATATATATTATTGTTACTGGGGTTGAATCCAGTAGTATTCTATTACTGAGCTACAGCTCCAGCCCTTTTTAATTTTTTTTTTAAATTTTGAAACAGGGTCTTGCTAAGTTACTGTGTTCTGGCTGCAAAGCTGTGATCTCAGCCTCCCAAGTACTGGGATGACAGGCGTGTGCCACCACGCCAGCCCCAGACTATGATCTTAAGGATCCTGTGGTTGTGTCTGAATCCAAAGGGAAAAAATGGCATTACCAGTTAGGAATGCCTGCCATGGGCACTGGAGGGGGAAGTGAGGGGATGAATTTGTCCTCTCTGATGGCTGTCCACCTGTCACTTCATGGCTCACTAGGCGCTCTCACATCATTGTCTGAGAACAGCAATGGGAGCAAGGGACTTGCTACTGCCATTTTACAGATGGAAAAATTGAGGCTCAGAGCCCCTCCTATCTACAAACACCCCAACTGGAGAAGACCCCATAGGTACCCTGCCTGTGGCCTGCCTTTTAGGGGGAGGAAGGAAAGAGAGCAGGTGCAGGGCTGCAGCTCTGGCTCACAAGTCTGGACAGCATATAGTCCTGGGCATCGCTGCCACCTGCCTGTCCCTCCCACCTGGAAGCTTCCAGGAGACCAATCACAGGGTAAATGTGGGAGGATTCAGTGCTGCCCTGGCGTCCTGATGTGTGGTGGCCTCTGTACATACAGCAGGAAACGCTGTTTATTCTACTAGTAAAACAAGTGTGACCCAGAGACAGGCAGGGCCTTCACCTAAAATCACCTCAGTCCCCAGGAGCAGAGCCAGGCTCGGACCCCAGACCCTGCAGCGCTCTTTCCAGTATATCCTTGGTAGGACCACATTGGGCTCTCACAGGAATGAGGGGATCATGGCTACAGGTTGTATAGAAGGTGTAGGGACCTGGGCGGCTTCCGGAGCAGAGGGATGCTGGTAGCCAGCAGGGACGGGGGCGACAAACAGCATGCAAGGGCACTCACTGGGCTGAGGTGGGGAGTGCAGTGTGGCAGGTGCCCCTGGAGGCTTGGGGACTGGGCAGCAGGGGAGGGGAGGCAGGGCTTGAAGCTTGAAGGCGCGTCATGTGCGGCCAGTTGGCCAGACTCTGAGCTATTTGAGAAAGGTCTTTCTCACCCAAACCTCTGGCTCTCTGAAGTCCAGGAGGAGCGGGGCATCTGGAGATTCCTGACACAGAAGAAAAGGGGTTTAGGTTTGCCCTGTGACAGGGATGAAACCATGACCCGTCTTCCCTCTCAGGGAGGAGCCAGGCAGGCCAGCATCCCAGGGCCCTGTCAAGGCTGGCCCTGGAACTTGGACTCAGAGCTGAGCCAGTCCTGGTCTCTCCCAGGAGGACATGGGGCTTTGGGTGCCTGGTTTTCTTCTATTACTCAGCCACTTTAACCCCAGGATGGCATGCAGGGGTGAGAGGGTCTCGTGCTCCATTCCCACTCACAGGTGCCTCAACTGAGCTTCAGAAAGGGCACCCAAAGAAGCCTGGCCCGGCCTCTGACTCTAAAGCCATTGACCCTGTCATAACAATTTTGCCAGGTCACCAAACCCAGCTAGCATGAGGACCACCAGGACTAAAGGCCTGCTCATATGCATCCAAAGCATAACGTGCCATCCTAAAGCAGGGAGTTAACTCATGTCACTGGGGCCGGCCTCTTGGGACTGAGCTTCCCGCTGTCTTGCAGGAGGGGCTACACTGCAGGCCTGGACCTCAGATGCATCTCTGTGCCTGTCCGTGAGCAACAACCAGCTCTTGGACCTGGTTGCCCAATTGCAAGGTGCATGCATAGCAAGAGAACATGGCTCAGAGGAGTGAAGCTGATGCCTGGGCCTTGTAAGACCAAGATGGCTCTATAGTGCTCTCTGGATGGGCTTCCTTCACCTTCAGACAGCTCTAGGACAAAAAGCTACAGTGCTAAAATCCAGACCTAAAAGACATCAGGCAGAGAGATTAATGAAAACTAGGTAAGGAAATTCACAGAGATGGGATCTCCCTCAACCTTCTGAATGATTTCATTCAGAAAGCCCAAATATGGGCTTTGGGGCTGGGGTGGGTTCCAGAGGTCCTGATATTAGGTATCAAGTCCCTGGAGCCATGACAAGGTGGAGGTAAGAGATGGAAAGTGGGAACACTGGGTACCTAGGGGAAAGTGGGGGAATCTTGTAATGAGGGACCTGTGTAGATAATACTCAAAATGGGATTGGCTGCTCTGACAGGTAGGCCGTTCCCCATACTGGGGTGTTCGAGAACAGAATCAACAACTCTCAACAGGTATTTAGGGGACTCAAGAGATGGCAGGAGGTTTTGACTAAACCAGTGCTTCCTAAACTTCAATTTGCATATGGATCTTCTGTGGTCTTGTGACAATGCACTATCTGATTCAGTAGGTCTGCTGAGGCCTAAGAGTCTGTGTTTCTCACAGACTCCAAAGTGATGTTTCTGCTGCTGGTCTGTGGACCTCACTTTGAGTAGCAGAGAACTCGATGACATCCAAGGTCCCTTCCAACCTGAGAACACTGAATACTCCAATAACTGAACCATTTCCGCCCCGACTTGGTTACAAAGTCCTAGCAAGGAATTTCACCGAAAGGGTCAAACTCGGCATAGAGGAAATGAAGGAAATTCATATTTGAGGCAGGGTTTCAGACTCAGGGCTCTGTTTTCCTCTAAGCTTCATTGTTGGAAGTAAAGTCTCTATTTGGTGGGACTACCCCGTTTGGGAAGTTGAATATTTCCTGGGGGTTGGGACTGAATATTTTCCTGGGGTTTGGGACTCTGCTAGGGAAAGGTGAGAGGGCAGAGGAAACTGCAGGAACAAAGGCAAGGCAGCTTGAAACTGCATTTGGCAATGGCTCGGGATGACTTTGAGTGATCTTCAGTAGAAGTAAACCTGGGATGAGAGATGAGGCCGGTTCACAGATGCCTGCTCCACAGTGGGAAGTTTGAACTTGCTCCTATAAAATGGGGAGGTAGGAAATGGCTTTAAACATGATTGGATTTGCATTTAGGAAATTTCACGCTGGCCTTAGGATGGAGCACAGGCTGAAAGGGCTGAGAGCAGAGGTGAGAATCCTGGTTGGAGGCTGTGTAGCAGTTCAGAAGAGATGACCAAGAGCCAGGTTATAGACTGCTGCTGTGATGGACTGGGCCAGGACAGGAGAGGACAAAAGGGACATTAGGGAGGCAGAAACCTCAGGGGTAGGTGACTTTGCTGCTGTATAACAAATTGCCCAACAGTAAAACAATAGTCAACATTTGCCATCTCACACAGTTTCTCTGGGCCCAGGATTCGGGAGCGGCTCCGCTGGGTGGTTCTGTCTCGGGGCCCTCATGCTGTTGTGGTCTAGTGTTGGCCAGGGCTGTGGTCATGTCAAGGCCTGAAGGGCAGGAGGGAGCTCTTTCAAGATGGTTCCTTCCATGCTGACAAGGCATTTCTGACATTTGACAAAAGGCACAAAATTCCTGACACGTGGGCCTTTCCGCAGGGCTGTTGGAGTGTCCTCATTGCATGGCAGCTAGATTCCCCCAGAGCAAGTGACCCAAGAGAGAACAAGGAGGAAGCCACAATGACTTATGTGACCAGGCTTAAGAAGTCACACTTTGTCATTTCCACAATATCCCACTGGTTACGCAGGTCAGTCTTGTCTGGTGTGGGGGAGCTATACGAGGATGTGAACACCAAGAGGCACGAACTGTTAGGGGCTGTCTTGGAGGTTGGCTACCATAGTGCCTGTAGGTGATGAAGGTTCTAGCTTAGGTGGCTGTGTGGGCAGGTACAACATTCATGGTGAATGGGAATCTAACAGGAGGGCCAGCTTCCAAAGAGAGATGTGTTATTTTGTATATGCTGAGTTGAAGGTGCTGTGGCACAGTCAAGTGAGTTAATTAATAAAAAGGTCAAATGCTTCTTGGAGACATGCATGAGTGAGGCCTTTGGTGACAGCAAGTTCTCTGCTGTGCTGGTGGAGACCCTGCTGTGGAGCTTGCCCTGCTGGCCGGAGCTCCCAGCAACTGTATTGTGGTCCTGTCAATGGGCCCTGAGGCTGGGGCTCTGTGGCCAGCCTAGCCTGGCTGTCTGCTCTCACCCCAGCCCCAGCCCCTTGGTGGCTTGACTCCTACTCCCTGGGTGCCTCATAACCCAGCCCCTCATTATATGGTTTATACTTCCATGAATTTAATTTAAAAAACTTCAAAAGATTTTTTTTTAAAGGTCAGAGATTTGGGAAGCACCAGCGTTTATGGACAGAGAGGTGCAATGATTTGCGGACCTAGAATAGAGTCCTGGGGTGCAGGCAGATGGAGGGAGAGGGTCCAGCATAGGACATTAAGATGGAGTGATCAGGGAAATGTGTGGAGAACCAGCGGGGGAACCAGGCATCCAGAAAGAAAAAGTGCTCAAGAAAATGACTAAAGGGGTAAATGTTACAGAAAGCTTGAGGAAGGTGAAGATACGAGGAGGGGTTTGGATTTAATGATGGATGTGGGTGCAGGACCTTTGCCTAAAAGCTCATGGGGGAGTTGGGGTGGAGGTTGGTTGAAGTAGAAGTTGACCAGGAGAGTGGGGGTGGAGGTGGTGCAAAGTCAACTCAACTATAAAAAGAAAGAGAAAGGAGGGGAGGAAGTAGAGGGAGATGGGCACATACAGCATGGTTGTTGAATGCAGTCTTGCAATTGGTGGAGAAAGAAAGGTTGAAACTCTAGTAAATATAGCAAGGTCTTAGAACAAGCGACTTGAGATGATAACAAAGGGGTTGCTGATGGCAGGATGAGCTCTGAAAGTGACATAGGGTGGGGTGCTGAGAAGACTTTTGCATCACAGGCCAGACTTTTTCTCCAAATAAATGGGATGGCTATGAGCTGAGTGACAATATGGTGGTTAGGAATGGGGCACAAGCAGAAGGGTGGGGGGCAGAAAAGGGAACTGATCCCAGCTATGTAAAGGCATCATGATGAGCTTCAAATCCTGCCTGTCCCGCTGTGCTGCCTTCCTCAACTCCAGCTAAGCTCTGCTCTGTGGAATGGGTGCAGGAAGTATCTAGTTCTATGGGCAAGAGGAGCCGCTCAGGAAGGCTGGAGATGGAGGAAAAACTTGTGCAAATGAAAAAGTGTGTGATGCATTCTTAGAAGCCACATCAAGAGTGGGAGCCTCTAGGAGCTACAGGGATAGAGCTGCGTCACCCTGAAGAGCCAGAGCCAGGATCCAGGTCACTTTAAATGGACTTCCATAGTGGGGAGGGGCAATCTGGGGGGCAAACTTGACACTTCACACTCAATCCCTGACACCACAGAGAGGACTTGAAATGTCAGTAGGTCAACCACTAGGTGTGATGGAGATGCTGGGACATTGCTTGGGCTGAAGACAGACTGGTTCAAAACGGCACTAGAAGCAGCTGGATGGCTCCATTGGGCAGAGGTGGCTTGTCCAACAGGGAGCCTGTCATGGGGCTGATGGGCAAGGTCAGGGCTATGAGGGCATCTGAGAGGTAGAGAGGGCTGTGGTTGCCATGACTACAGAAGAAGAGAAGAGGAAAGAAGTCCTAGTTTATTTGATGCACAGTCCCTTCCTCAAGCATAGATAGTGCTTAAATCCCATAATGCTTGACATGTGCCCCTTTCTTTCAGAGAATGCTTTTCTTTCCCTACCCCACCTTACTGGTCCTTTCCTTCATCTCTCCTAGTATCAGTGACCAGAGACTGAACTGTCTTCACCTCCACATTCCCAGCACATGCCTAGCATGTTGTGTGCATTCAGCACAGGCTGGTGGACTGACTCCCCTCCCCTGGAGTTTTAACTCCAGGCTGTCACTGTGGGATACTGATGGGAGCCGACCCAGGGACACCTAGCTGGAGGGCATCCCATAGCAGGCCGAGCTACACATAGTAGTGCAGCTGCAGCTACCAGGGGCAGTTGTGGGTCATGCTGGTCTTAGACATGGAGGTTGACCCCTTTGGGCCCCCTCTGGAGGGTGAGGAGAACAAAAGAGGGTAGCCCAGTGTGGTGGTGCACACCTGTAATCCTGGTACTTGGGAGGCTGAGACAGGAGGATTACAGGTTCAAGGCCAGCAGTAAGTGGTAACTTAGTGAGACCCTGTTTCAAAATAAAAAATAAAATAGGGCTGGGGGTATATCTCAGTGGTAGAATGCCCTTCTATATATACCAGAGACAGTTCAGTCTCTGGTCACTAGTACTAGGAGAGATGATAGAAAGGACCAGTAAGGTGGGGTAAGGAAAGAAAAGGGTTCTCTGAAAGACAGGGGCACATGTCAAGCATTATGAGACTTAAGCACTATCTATGATTGAGGAAGGGACTGTGCATCAAATAAACTAGGACATCCCCAGTACCAGAAAACAAGGTCCCACGTAGCACCTGGGGGTCTCACTGAGGTGGCAGTGGGCCCCTCTGCCTTGACTCACTCTTTTCTCCATCCATAAAACCTCATCATCATGGCCCCTTCCTACACCTCAGACCCAGAGTGCCAGGCAGGGGGACGGAAACCAATGAATGTGTGGATCTCCCATGGGCAGGCTCTAGAGGCTGGGCACCATGTCTGCGTCATCTCTCTAAAGTGGGTGTTGTTACTCCCAAGTCAGATGTACTAACCCCCGGGCTGCGGAGCCAGGATTCCGTGAGGTCTGTCTTTCCACATCACCACCTGCCTCCCAGGATGGGAACCAGCTGCATCTGCCCACCCAGCTGCTCACGTTCCCACCCTCCTCTGGTGCCCTAAAGGCTCCCTGCCCATTTTCCACTGGAACTTCTGGAAAATTCCCTCAGCTGAAGCCTTATGTCTCCAGGTCCCAGGCACTGGGCTGGGTCCCCCTTTCCCTGGGGTTCCCTACCAGGGGCTGCCTGCAGAGGCTGTGGCACATTACCACCTTAGGGCCAGAGAGGCCCATCACATCAATGATGGGGGTATCTGGTAGTACATGGCTCTCATCTCTGTCCATTTGAAGCCCTGGTCCAGAGTGGCCAGGACCTAGTAGACAGTGTTTGCCTAAGATGTCAGAGAAGGGGGGACAGGAGGGAGGCTGGAGGAGGAGGTGGTGGTGGGCTGGGGAGTAGACCTGGTGTGGGGTTGGTGGGGTGACTCTTGGACGGAGAGGGGCTATTGCAGACTGGGGTAGGCAGTTTTCCTGAACTCTGGGAGTAGAAGAACCAAAATGAAACCCAAGACCAGCAAGAACTAGAGAAGCAGGAAGGAGATGGCCCTAGTACATGAGGGGGCTTGTACTTTCGGCCTCAGTATGAGGACCAGTCTGGCCCACTGAAATCAGCTACCGCCTTGGCAACTGCCCCGACAGAGGGCACCGCCTCTCTTGTTGAGGACATCTTGAGTCCTCGTGTCTCACAAGCTGGTCTTAGGAAATTCGGCCTCGTGTCTGACCTCCAGCTACGCAGGCCCTAACACCCTATCCATCGCTCACTCGCCACACTACCCAGCTGGAGACCGCCTCAGACCCAGGCCACAGTCCTGGGCCATCCCAGGACCTGAGAGTCTCACGTCCTGTAGCCTGACCACAGAGACCCAGTTCTCTGGGGTCCCTCATTCAGCGTGGTCTTCTCATGACACCACCTCAAGGAGAGATTCCTTCTCCAAGGAGAGAGGAACTGCTGATGACCCAGGACTGAGGGATGGGCCCTAGAACAGACATTTCGGGAGCACAGACACCCCTAGGCTTGTTTCCATTCATGAGAAGTGGGAAACATGCATTCCCCTGGGAACTGGCTGCCCTCACCTGGACCTGACTTTTCTGGCTTGAATAGACCTTTGATGGCCTTGGAAGCCAGCCAAGTCCCAAGAGAGGGGCCTCTAGGTTGTCATGGAAAATCCTTCAAACAAACAAAAGGTGGATGAATCATAACATTAAATTGCCCTAGGGGTGGATGAGACAAGGGTGGGTGGTGGGAAGTTTCTTGTTCCATTTTTTCCCCACAGCAAGCAAGAGAAGCGTCAGGGAAAGGGGCCCCATGCGGGCTGAGGCAGGTTTGGAAAAGAGAATTGATGGCGATGTCACACCCTCTGAAGCCAGAAATACTGGGATGTCCCATTTGCACATCGCCAGCAAATCCAGCCCAGCCGCAGGTCGCTCTGGGTCTGGGTCCCCTTAATCCACAGTCAGATATAACCAAAGGCACCTTCCCATCTCCGTGGGAGGCATCTGGGCCACCACCCTTTGGGCATCCATCATGATCCCCAGGCAGCATGGGTGCACCTGAGTGCCTGCCCCAGCCAGGACAGGTACGCAGGGAGCACGTGGAGCAAGCCCCAGGGGCTCTGGGTCCCTGGGAGCTGATGTGGAGCCCACCATTGATTAGGTTTCAGACACCATGCTGGGGCACCGGCCTTTTATTTCACCAAAATGGGACACTGAAGTGCAACAATTTTCACTGGCTACCTTCATCATTTTATAAAAGAAAGGAAGGATGATCTCAGAGCAAGTTCCGTCCTTTAAAGGGTAAAGATAGCTGCATGAAAACCGATGGCATTGCACTTCGTTTCCTCGGCTGCTCCAGATGAGCAAAAAACACATCAGCCGAGGGGCCCCGACTCAGCACTTACTGTGCTACCTCTTTGAACCTTAGTGTCCTCATCGAAACAATGGGAATAAGACCACTTTGTCAACTCGCAATGTTTAGAGAAGCATCAGAAGGGATGGTGGAGGGGAAACACACAGGAAAACAATACGCACTGGTGAATGTCAGGAGCGACAGCTCTGATGGGGGCTGAGGACCACGAGGGTGACCCTGCAGAGGTGGCATGTTGGGGGAGGGCTTGGGCTCTGGACTCTGACTCCTGCAGGGCTACCAAGCCCAGCAAGCTCACTGACTTTGCTGTATCTGTTTCCTCCTCTGCAAAAGTGAGCCTGTTAACAATAACATAAAGTAATAATAATAATTACCACTTCTTAGCATGGTTGTCAAGACAAAAAAAATGCCAGGTGCATAGTAAGAGCTTGATAAATGTTACCAATAATAATAATTATCATTACTATTGTTAGATACAATGATAGCTACCCAGGAAACTACGGTTAAGTTTTAGGAACGCTGGGTCTAGGTTTCTCAGTAGCAAGGGCGCTCATCTTCTCTCTCTTCATCTCGTATCCCAGACCTATGTTTTGGCTTGTTTGTAAAATTTTGCCTCCTCTAGGGGATTGATTTGAAGCTTCAGAGCCCACAATTCCCTTCTCCCTTGTACTTCCCCTTGGACCACCCCCAGGATTGCTTCCTAAAACCATGCCTTGCTCCTAACTTGTGCAAGTTGCAAAGTTTGTGGTTTGCTTTAAGCAGGATTGCTAGTTTTAGTCTTGGTTAATGTGTCTGTTTCATCCTGGGAGTCCCTGGTGGGCACAGTCTGGGTGATGGGATGTTGTTCAGTGTTCAGGACAGAATTGCTACACTGAATGAGGTGCTTGCAACCATGGTGGGTACAAGAAACCTACAGAGCCAGGTCCCCAATGCTCTGAACCTCACTCACAGGCACCTGGTTCTCTTTTTGTGGCTTGGGCACCCCTCTGTCTTGCTTCAGACCTATCTTCGGTGGGTCTGGGAATGGCTGGCAGGCAGGCTGGAAACCGAGTCACTACGTGACATCCCTGGGGCCAGGACTGCCAGAAGTCACTACCAATGGCAAGAGCAGACAGGCAGGACTTGGGCTAAGTGCCAAGACCAAGGAACAAAATCTCTGTGGCACCATAATTGATTATCCAGGGTGGGCGACTAGAAACTGGGATCGGAGCCAGGACAGGTGAGGGGAGAATGCACTGAACAAAGGTGTGCTGAGTGGAACAAAGGCAGGAGGGGAGGAGATGGGCCTCTGGTCCACATCGCTGAGGCCCTGCAGTTTTGGGAAGTGAAAGATGGGGAGGGATGGTCAGCTAGCCACGAAGAGCAGGACCTGGAGAGTGCTCTGAGAGGTAGCAGGAGGGTGGGAGGCAGCGGTGTGCTGGCAAATAAAGTGTGCCTGTCGCCGGGCATGGTGGCGCACGCTTGTAATCCCAGTACTTGGGAGGCTGAGACAGGAGGATCGCAGGTTCGAGGACAGCCTCAGCAAGTAGTGAGACTCTCTTCAACCTAGTGAGACCCTGTTTCAAAATAAAAATAAAATAGGGCTGGGGGTGTAGCTTGGAGGTAGAATGCCCCTGGGTTCAACCCCCAGTACCATAAATAAATAAATAAATAAATAAATAAATAAATAAATAAATACATAAATACATAAATAGTGTCTGTGAGCTTAACAAACAGCGCTCTCTCTCTCTCTTTCTCTCTCTCTCTCTCTCTCTCTCTCTCTCTCTTTCTCTTTCTCTCTCTTTCTTTCGCTCTCTCTTGCTCTCTCTCTCAAAAAGAAAAGCATGAGGATCGCACATTCGAGGGCAGCCTCAAGCCACTTAATGAGGCTCTCAGTAACTTTAGTGGGATCCTGTTTCAGAACAAAAATAAAATAGGGCTAGGAGTATAGCTCAGAGGTAGAATGTCCCTGGGTTTAATCCCCAGCACCATATACACAAGAAAAATGCACGCTGTATACAGATAGTCCCTGGCTTATGATGGATTCTATCATGGTGTGAAAACAATATGCATTCAGTAGAAACTGTACTTCGAATTTTGAATTTTAATCCTTTCACAGTATAATAAAATTGGAAATTAGCCTGGCATGGGGGGGTGCATGCCTGTAATCCCAGTATTTGGGAGGCTGAAGCAGGAGGATCACAGGTTCAAGTTCAGTACAAAGTAACTTAGTGAGACCCCGTTTCAAAATAAAAAATAAAATAGGGCTAGGGGTGTAGCTCAGAGGTAGAATGTCCCTGGGTTCAAGGCCTAGTACCACACAAAAAAAGTAATTGATGAGTTTTAACCATTTCTTCTCTTTGTTTTTAATGTAGTTTAACTACAACTTTATATAATTTAATTTGAATTATGGCTATATTTAATAACAAGCTCATGATATTCTTGATAATTTAGCAATTGGCTTTTGCAAGCTCCTTGATCTTGGTCCCTCACAATATCAATCAGAGATAAAAAAAAAAAAAAACGTGGGGAGGTCTTCAAATGGGACATACGGCTTTTGGGCAGGGATCAAAATGGGGTTTAATCTGAATTTAATCTTCAGTTAAATTCAACAGATGTTTATTGAGGCCCCATCTGGCACAGAGGCTATGCTGAGGGGTTGATGCAGGGAAGAGGGATTCAGAATGAGCACAGTATGATTCTGGCCCCCAGAAGTCTTGTGACTTAAAGGAGGCACGGAGGGCCAAAGTAACAATAATATGTGCAAGGTACGATGGTGGCCCAGAGAGTCGCAGACCCCAGAGGTGGCAATGTAAAGGGTGTTTGGGTTCCAGACCTGGCTCTGCCTGCCTCTTTCCAGTTTCCTTGTCTGTTAAATGAGAGGGCTGGGCTGCGTGAAACTCCAGCCTCCTTCCAGCCTTCAAGATGGGCCTCCCAACATGGTGAGTGAGAGTGGAGGCTTCCTGGGGGAGGTGGTATTTGAGCTGGGCTTTTAAGAATGTCTTTCTACAGCCATAAAGAGGTGGGATAGGGGAGTTCCAAGTGTTGGGAATGATGAAGGCAGAAGCAGAGGATCTGGAGCATGCAGGATGTTTGGGAAGAAGATGAGAAGTCTGGTGTGACGGCAGCATCAGGAAGGAAGAGTAAAGAGGGTAAGTACCAGTTTTAAGGGTGGGAGTGATCTTCGAGATCTACTATGCCAGGGTTTCAGATAGGGAACCTTGGCTCAGAGAGTTTAAATAGCTCGCCAAGGCCACACTCTCTATTGTGCTAGCAGGGTAAAGAATCAGCTCCAGGTGACTCTAGAGAGAGAAGGATATATGGAATTTATGCATTATGTCTAAACTCACACGTCACATGGTTATTCCAGACAGCAACTTATTTCTACATATCTGGATCTAGGCTAATCATTGATGAAAAGAAACCTAAGGTCTTTCCCTTATATTCAGGACTCTCAAAAGGGCATTCCCTGAAAACAGCATGGAAAATGAGGTGAATACTATGAGGTGAATATTATGAAATGCCTAAGGAAAAAAACAAAAAACAGCTGATAAAACAATGAGCTCATGTTTGCCTCTGAGAAAGGGCCTGGGTAGTTGGGTGCCCAGATTTGGGAGAGACCCCAGTGGCTCCTTCTCTATGTCTTGCCCTTAGCTCAATGGGCCTGAAGCATTAACCAGAACACAGCCAGCAGGCTGTCTGCTTCCCAGACCTCCTGAGAGCCCCAGGCAGCCCCCACCTGCTCTCTACACTGAGACAAAGGCTCTGCTTCCAAAAGGTCTCCAGGCCCAGGAGGGTGCAGAGATGTTCTTGTTTCTAACAAGTTCAGGCTCTGTGTCCCCAGACTCACCTGGCAGGCCAGGCTCCAATGGAGTACTTATTCTTGGACTCCTTGGAGCTCCGGGTCTGAATGTGGCAGTGTGGAGGGAGCTCCCAGATTTCCGCATGCAGCTTGTCCCTTTCTCCCCCTACCCCTGGCTCTGTCCTCAGATCACACATCTAAGCTCCAACCACAGTGTGTGCACAGCCTAGAGGTGTGCCCACCAGCAAGGCCATCTGCTCTCTCAAGGGGCTGCTGGGGCAAAAGGCCCACACAGGCCTGTACACTGGCTGGGGGTCTCGGGGAGGGAATTCTGGGGTTGTAGTTACCTGAGCTGCTCAACTACCTGAGCTCCAGGTGAGCTGTCTCTGTGGCCCTGTAGATTCCCTGCTCCGTGGGGAGAGAGCATCTGAGAGGGTCCAGGGAAGGGCCTCTCTCCCAACTAGGTGTGAGGGCCCTCTGGACACAGGATCCATACTCAGGATACCAGCTGGAGAAGAACCAGGCACTTAGGCCAAGCTCTGAGTGTTAAAGGACAGGAGGATGGCGTAGGAGAGGGGAGGGGCAGAGCCCATCTGGAAGATGGGAATGGGAAATAAATACAGAGATAAACTTTGAAGGCAGGAATAATAATAATAGCTATTGCTTATTGAGGGCTTCCTCTGCGTCAGACCATAAGCTAGGCTCATTAAGGGCGTTTCCCGATTAAAGCCTCTTCTACAACCCTACTAGCACCCTGATCTCAATAAATAAGGGGATTTGAGCCAGACAGACTACGAGACATGCTTAGGGTCACCAGCCAGAATTGGCAGCCACTCTCCCCACCCTGGCAGTGCACAGTGTGTCAGAGAGGATGAGAGGAAACGTTCCTGTCTCCCTCTTATGTCTCACATCTGCCACCTGAGACACAGAACCAAGTTCTGGAGCAGGGGTGGTTCTTGGGGCATCCAGAGGAATTGGTGGCTCTGTGTGGGACCAATAGTAAGAGCTTGGGAGGGGCAGGCTCCTCTACCTGTGGATTGGGCAGGAACCGCCGGAGGGGGGCAAGGCCAAGCAGGCCCAGTGACTAGAGAAGTGGCAAATGGCTTGAGGTGAGAAACTTTCCAGGAACTTCTCCTGGGTCTTGCCAGAGGCCAGTGAGAGTGCTCCTCAGGCCTCTGGTAGGTGCTCCCTATGGTAGGGGGCTTGGACAGCTCAGCCACCTCCCTCTCTCCCCCTGACACACACCCGGGCCGGACCTCTCACAGCCTGGTTGTTTTCACTGCCCTCTCAGAAGCTGCCCTTTGCCACACTCACCCTCTCGCCCTCTAAGCACTGTAATTCTACTTTCTATGTACTCATTTGTGGTTTTCAGACACTCCATCGTATAATTACAGAAACTCCTCGGCCACCTCCCTGACTGGTGGCCAGGTGTACCTGTCTATCCTTGTTCGCGGCCGGACGCTTGAGGCTGGAAAGCAGCCTGGGTACTGACCCTGCCCGCAGCCCACCCCTCTCCTACGGACACAGAAGAGACGCCTTGCTTGGTGGGAGGAAAGGCCTGAGATCCAAGAGTGAGGGAGAGAGCCTGGACTTCTAGATGGAGGATGAACACAGGAGCCAGGAAAACGAGGGAGGGTCTATTCCCTCGAGGGGGAGCCAGGCTGTGCTGGGAAGGAAAGTGGGCAAAGGCTTGGGGAGGGGACAAGGCGAGTGAAGACATGGTCAAGCCGCGCTTGCCGGAGCAGGATGGCACCACTGCGGGCGCATGACATCGTTCTAGGCTCGTGTTGCGGCCTGTTTTAGAAGGTACCATTCTGAGGTACCTGAGGAGAAATGTAATTCAGTAGTTAACAAAGTTTCCTTATCAAAAAATTATACTAGGCAAACATGTAAGCTAATTTAAAAAAAAAAACCACTAAAGAAAGTAACAGTGCAGGTGTTCACAGATGAGCCAACTCCTAATGGCAGCATTCAAATGACTGCGGCTTAGGAAATATTGAAGGAATCATATACATATTAGAGGAGGCCGGAGGGGCCCCGGCTGGAGAGGCCAGCAATTCCAGACCAGGGTGGGTTGGCTCCGAGGGCTGCGGACCGTTCCTGAAGACGTGAGAGGGGCGGTGGCTGGGGATATATAACCATGTTATTCTCCCTGGGAGTCAGTGTCCTTGGAGTTGGGGGGGGTGCAGACGACTAAGAAATGTCCAAGAATATAGATGTATTTGTTAAAGGGGAAGAAGGACTGATCATCTTTTGCAGAGCAGAACCATGACGTAGAAGTGCATGTTGAGGGAGGCTGATTTCAGCTCATAACAAGGTACCCCACTGGTATTTAGTGAGGCTGGTGGTAGGTCCCCTCTGCCCACCCCTTGGTGTTCCCAACATGCACCACAAGTCTTTACAGCAAGGGGAGGAGAAGGAGACAGAAGCACTGTGCTCTCAGAGGCAGGCTGAGGTCTGGGGTCTGGCAGCTGGCTGGCCATCGTCTCTGGGGGTCAGTGATGTACCTGACGGGAGATGCTTACCAGGCTGGTCAAAGGCAGCTCTGCACCAAGGACCTGGATGAATGAGTGTGGGGAGTGCAGACTCCAGGAAGCCTGATAGGAGGTGTCCTTCTCTTATTGCTCAAGAAGGTTCTAGGTACAAACACTGCCTTGGACTTCTCAGGATTCTTGTCCATGGAAAACAACTGCAGGATGGATCTGAGAAGACCAGAGGAAGGATGTGGCTAGCCTGCTGCCTGTCCAAGGCTGGCCAGAGCCCTGGTCCATGACCCAGGCAGGCAATTGATGGTGCCGTGGGCCTTCAGAGGTCCTGCTTAACTGACTCAGGAGGTGGAGTTTAATTTGGTGACCTGAGCCCGATGTTTGGGCGTTAGAACATCTCTGCTGGATGGTGTCCTCAGGGAGCAAACTCAAGCTATCACTGTGTGCCGTGCGCTCCATCAGGTGCTGTCCCTGGCAGTGACTGAGCGGTGACCCAGCCAGGCTGCTTTCCCTGGGGGCAGTGGGGAGGACGCAGGTGTGGGAATCATCCCAAGGTGCAGGGTGAAGTGGAGGACAGCTCGCCTGAGCCCAGAGCTATTTCCAGGTCGAAGACTGTCTGGAGCTTGCGCTGCCCACTGAAGTCATGATGAAATAAACCTGTGAGGCACGGCTCTCTTCTCGACGTGGAGTCTGTCCAAGTTCTAACACACAGGGTACCCCCTGTTCTCTGCCAACAAGAAGGCCACAGGCCTTGGGAAGGTGGGTGGAGCCCATTCCTATTGGGGTGAGCCCTCTGGCACTGTCTGGGGGAAGGGCCAGCTGGTTTCCACAGCCTCCTCACAAAGAGCAAGGCCACTTGGAAATGTCTATGCTTGTCTACCAGGCCATTGTCCCCAGGGAGAGGCCAGTCCTGGTGTCAGATTCCAGAACGGACACATGGTTCGTCAACCTGACTCTTCCCTGTACATGGACCTCTTGCTTTTCCTGGCCTCACCAGGGTGAGAGCCTGTGGTGGCTGGTGACAGAGGGAGGACACAGAGTGGACAAAGGCAGCCATGGGCAAAGTCGGTTGGCTGGGAAATGAGGTCACTGAGCTGCCAAGAGACCAGTCCCCTTAAGGAAAAGGCTGGCAAGGCGGGGCACTTTTCCACAAGCGGCAAGACCCCAGGGTGGAGCAGGCATGGGCTGATGGCTTGCTTCATCAGGGGTAGCAGGGGGCAGGTGTACCTCCATCTTGAGTTATTCCTGCCTTCAGCCAGCATAGGAAATAGCTGCTTGCTGAGCCCTGGGACAAAGGAATGTAGAGGATTGTAGAGGAAAGGTCAGTACAAGACAGGTGGACTCAGGGCTCTCAATCTGAGCCTAGTGGACCAAACTCCAAATGCATAGAGACCCCGGGATGGTAGAGCACACATCAGCTGGGGAGCCCCAGTAGACAGGAGGGTGTCCTGTTGAATACTGTTCCCTAGTGTTGGTGTGGGGCCTTGTGGACCAAAACGGGCCCCATGAGGCCTGTGGAGATTCACAGTGGTCCCAGGCAGGAGAGCAGCACCCTGCAGGGGAGGAGATCTGGAAGCTGGCAGAGGGTAACCTGAGTGTGGAGGGCAAAGCCAGGGTTCCCTCTGCTGAAGCAGTCTGGACAGACAGCGTATCTAGAGACGGTTCCCTGTTGTTGCTGTAACATATTCCCACCAGCTCAGTGGAAAACTGCAGTTTTATTATGGCGCAGCTCTGGAGGTCAGTCTGAGACAGGACTTTTTGGGCTAAAGTCAGGGTAGTGGCAGGGCGGCACTCTTGGAGGGTCCAGGAGAATCTGCTTCCTGGCCCTTCCCAGCTTCTAGAGGCTGCCATACCTTGGCCCATGGCCCCTTTCTCCCATCTTCAAACCCAGCAACAGTGGTCAAGTGCTTTCCACAGGGCATCACCCTGACTTCCTTTTTTGCTTCCCCTAACACGTTCCAGGTCCCTCGGGATTATACGGGGCCCACTCGGACGATCTAGGATCATCTCCCTCTTTAAAGGTCAGTTGATTAGCAACCTTAATTCCATCTGCAGCTTTAATTTCTTCTTTGCCATATAAGCTAACATTCCCACCAGTTCTAGAAATTTAGATGCTGACAACATTAGGGACCATTATTCTGCCTATTGTAGGTGGTAGGAGGGATGGTGAGGAAGGGGGCCCAGAGGAACAAGGAGTTGAGCCTGAGATCAAGTGGGAGCTACTGTGTGTTCTTGAGCAAAGGAGGGCTCGCTTCCCTGAGGGACCGGGTAACCTCAGTTCTCAGGGTTAGCGTGAGATCATTTTCCAGACTCAGAACAATGAAGCCATGTTATGTCTGAGGTCTTGCAGACCATAACATGTTATTGTTCTCTGCGGAGGGCAGTGTGCCAACCTGCAGTGGGCCATGGCTGACGCCACAGTGAGGGGGCCAGCTCTTGGGGATGCCCAGGTCAGCTGGCAGCTGAAGATTGCCCAAGAGGGCTGGACAAGTCATGCCGCTGGGCTGTGAGGCATAGGTGGCTGCCAAGTACCTCCCTATCCCTGGACACCAACGCTGTCCTTTGCAAGTAGCCTGGAGAGTGAGGAGGCTGATGGGTGGGACAAGCCCTCGGCAGACTCTGAAACCGGTTGGAACTCTCAGGTGAGCAGGGCAGGGTTGGGGTGGGAGAGGGTCATCGTGAATGGAGCTTTTGTTCATTCCTTGGCAGGACCTCTGTCTGGGAAGGTTGCAGGCAAGGGGAGAATGTTTGGGCCTCGTAGATCTAGAGCACTGGGGAGTTCCATCTCGCGGGGGGCATCATGGTAAGAGAGATGCTATTGGCACCCCCAGGATCTCCTCCTGGGTAGTACCTGGGCTTAGAGGAGGATATCTGGCTAGAAGGGGTTGGCGGCATGACAGACCTGTATCAGAGCTGCTTTACTGAGGAGCACGCAGTCTCTGTCTCGGTGGGATGTCATTTGAGGTAGCTTTGGCATAAGGGCTGCCAATGTAGATCATGGGGGTGTTGGGCTCCTCGATCCCCTCGGCGCTACCACTGTGTGCAGGTTGAGAGCCTAGGCTCTCAGAGTTTTCCCGAGAAACAGAACCAATAGAATACATGTAATTACCAGAGGGGAGTTATTAGATTGACTTACATGATCAGAAGCCGAAGAGTCCCACGTGGCCATCCGCGGGCTGGAGAGTCAGGGAAATTGGTAACTGCTCCGTTCAAGAAAGAGGGACCAATGACACAGCCCTACTCTGAGGCCGAAGGCTGGAAGGGCCCTGGAGAGTGGCTGGTGCAAGTGAGCCTTCAAAGGCCGAGGAATCTGGAGTCTGATGTCCATGGGCAGCAACAGTGGCAAAAGACACCTGCTTCAGAAGGGTGAGACATGTGCAGAGTGCCAGCTTCCCCCTTCCACTTTTTCATTCCTTCCCAACCCCCAGCTATGGAACGGTGCTGTCCATGCCCACCGTGAGTCTTCTCCACTCAGTTGACTGACCCCGAGCCAGTCTTCTCACAGACACACCCAGAAGTGTTCTAGGCATCTCCCAACAGTTGACAATGAAGTTTAACCATCACACTGGCTGAGAAATGTGGGTTACCATCCTGGGCCTGGCAAGAAGATCCAGGGAAGAGACAGACCTGCACTCACCTGGCATCTGAGGGAGGACATGGAGAATGACACAGAGACACCCAACAAAAGTACAGAAGCACCCCACAACTGATCAAAACACATGTGCTGAATAAAGGCGTGATTCAGTGGTTGGCGCACGTCTTTCTGCGTATTCTTTTCTCGGTTGCTTTGGATGTTGTGTCTTCCTTGGAAAAAGCCTTAGCCTGTCTTACTAATCCTTGGTTCAAGTGGTCCAAGTGGAGAGTGAGCAAGGTCAGTGGTCGAACGTGTGGATGAAAAGGAGCTGAGGGTGTGGGAGGGAGGGGTTGGGGCTGCAAGGTGTCCATCTGCTGTGTGTCCTGAAGACAGCCCGGGGAAGGTACCAGATGCTGTCGTCTGCTCTCCTTCTTCACCATGGTATCATCACTGTCTTTACTGACTCAGCCCCAGGTGACTGAGCCCCAGAGCTCATCCAAAGCCAAAGTGAAAGCCACGTGGGAACAAGATTGTCCCTTCTGCCTGCCCCATCAGGAGGAAGAAGGGGTGAGCCACGCAGAAGCCCCATGAGAAGGCAGCTCCACCTCTACCTTTGCCTTCCCATGCCTCGTTAGGGCTTCTGTGGAAGAAGTAGAAAGGAGCCGGGTAAAGGAACGCGGGGCAGGGTAAGAATGTAGAATGCCTCCTTCCGTGCGTGCCTCTGACCCGGTAAAGACGCAGCTCAGCAGAAAGGAAGTGCGGCCCTGCCTCTCCATTGAAAGGAAGGCTGCGATCCCCAGAAGCCCAGGTCTCTCTACCTAGGTGTGAGGGCCAGAACAAATGGGGAGAAAATGGCAAAGCCCTTCTCTGCATGTTCCCAACTGTAGATGTAGAGATGTTTGCAGGGCAGTGCCTGGCACAAGGTAATTCCTATAGAAGTGTTTTTCTAAAAACTAAAGCCAGCCAGGCGTGATGGTGCGTGCTTGTAATCCCAGTACTTGGGAGGCTGAGACAGGAGGATTGCAGGTTTGAAGCCCAACTCAGCAACTTAGTGAGGCTCTCAGCAACTTAGCAAGACCCTGTTTCCAAATTAAAAAAAAAAAGTTTGGGGGCGTAACCCAGAGGTAGAAGACCCCTGGGTTCCATCCCCAGTGCCACAAAAATAATAAATAAATAAATAAATAAAACCATCTTCTATGAGAAAGCAAAGCACAGAGATTTTTGCTGTTCAGGTATATCCTTTTTTTAGTCCCTCTGACTAAAGTATTTGTTGATTTCCAGCCCATAGTTTCAATCAATCAAGGTGGATTTTCAAAGACTTGGTATGCCATTGGCAAAACACCCTTCAAATGAGGGAAGAACATTCCGCAGACCTGCAGGGGCCTGTTGGAAGGAAGCTGGGAGCTCTGCTCTGCAGCTCTCGCCCCACAAGTGCTGATTGCCTGCGAAGTCTGGGGGATGGGCCAAGACTGCGCCCCACGGCCCCTCGAATGTTCACCCCACCCTTCCTGCCCAGCCCCAGCCAGCTCAACATAAAATCCGAGCTCTCAGGGCCACTCCAAGCAGTCAGACTCCTTTCCTTCTGTGTCTCTGGGTTGTAGGAGAAACTTCAGTGAGAGGCTGGGCAGCATGTCCAAAGTTCCAGAACATTCCAAGGTCTGGATTAGGACCCAGATATTGCTCAGAGTGGGGTATCTGTGCTGTGACTCACAATTTGTGCAAAGCACTTGCATGAGAAAACTCAACTCCAAGGGGACAAGGCCCTGACCACAATCATGGAAGCTGGGAGCCACCTTCAAAGCCCACCTGAGCCAGTGACTTCCGGTCATTGCATCTCTACCCAGGCCTGTTTTTAGACTCGGGGTCTGAGAATCCTAGAGAGACTGGGTGGGGTTCATGGCACCAGAAGAAAGCCTTGGCCACCATGGCTGCATGAGGGTGGGGTAGTGCACTAACTCCTCAGGTCCACAAAGGTGCCATCTCCCCCACCCCATGTCCCTGGAATCCTGAGACGCCACCTGAGATCAAAGCTGGGCCCCAGAGCTGGGGTAGGGACAGGGCTCGCATAGCTTTGGGTGGAGTCAGGAAAATTCTTCCCTCGATTCCTCCCTGGGGCTAGGGCTTTGTGAAGGGTTGTCTAGAGCTGGCGCACCAAACTATCTGCCCTTCCCCATCCTGCAAACCTGGCTCTGGGCTCCCAGATAGGGCTGCCAACCAGAGCCCGATGAATAGGGTGACTCATGCCTCAACTATCGTTCCTTACTTTTTGTGCAGAACATGATAGGATGGAAGGGCTGCAAACACAAGGACACTATTGCTCTCTCCCTCTCCTGGAGGGGGTCTTGGGGGCCAGGGCAGGACATGAGGGCCACCAGTGGGCTCGGATGCAGGATGCTGTCAGGGCTGTGGTGGGGGAAGAGGGGTAGAGGGAAGTCCTAAAAATGAAGTCACAAGCTCTGTCCTCAGTGTGAAGGGGACAAAACAAAGACTGTCCCTGTAGACATGGACCCAGAGACAGAAGCAGATAGGCAGGTTTCTGGGATTTAGCACAGGGCTGGAGACACCTGGGGGAGGAGTGAAGGAAGATGACTGTACATATGTCAATGCAGTTCAGAAAAGGCTTACAGAGCACCCCCTGTAAGCAAGGCTAGGCTAGATGTGTGTGTGATGCAAAGTCCCCTAACCCTGGGGACTGGATGGTTGGGACAGGCCTGGAGGGCATATGCAAAACCACGTTCTATTGAATATTTTCTACGTATTGCCTTCTATTTAGTGTATCTTCTGCCAAAAACACACAGGTTGCGGTGTGGGCTCTGAGAGAGTCCTGGGCTGGTGTTGCAGGATTTGCTTACTCCGTACCCATGTCTGGGAAATGCTGCCCAGAGTCTACACTCCCCACACTCCTCTGTGAGGGTGGTCAGAGGAGCTGTCTTATTGCATTCTTCTGGAGAGAGCAGCGGTGCAGCCATTAAAGAGATCACCAGCCTTGCACTCATTTTGCTGATGAGGAAAGCAACGCCCAGGGAAACTAAGTAGTGTGTCTCACCAAGTCACAGCAGCTCCTTCTGGGGTGCCGAGCAGGAGAACTTGGGGAGCTCAGCTAATCCCTCTCTTCCTGCTGTGGAGGGGCCTGAGCTGGGTGGGGCTCCCCCACCGTGGAGGGTTGGCGCTGGCTTCCCGCAGGGGTTTCTCCATTCCTTTCACCTGTCCAGGTCTAGCACAGAGGAAGGGGATGCCCTGTCATCTGGGGGAGGGTCCCACAAAGACAAAGGGACAAAATACTGCTTCTTTCTCCCTGAGTGAGGAGCCCCGCGCTCCCTGCTGTGGTTTCTTGCCACCTACACGCCGATGTTCCCTGGTACCTGGGGCTGAGCTTGGCACACTGCAGCCCTTCTCAGGCTGGTCGAATGCATTCCTGTCCTACCAAGTCCTTCTTTACAACACAGCTAGCAGGGAAGAGGATGAGTGGGGAGAAGAGAATGTCCCAGTGTCTCAGGAGGGGTGGGGCTTCCCCCAAGGGCAGTGGGGACTGTACCCAGGACCTGTGTGTGTGTGGCGGGACAGAGCCCGATTGTGATCTTCTAGTGAAGAGGGAGGACTGCTGGAGGAGCCCTCGCTTGCTTCAAGCTTGGACCTGTTCAACCAGGCCTGTCTCAAGGTGCTCACACCTGTTCTTTGAAAGGCGACAAAATGTGAAATTGGTGACCTCCACAGATTCACCTCTGAGGGTCTCAGGAACTCTCCAGGCAGGGAGGCCATACAAAGCTCGTGCCCGAGACCTGTGAGGCCAGGACTGGCTGCAGGACTGGCCTGTCAGCTGCCTTCTCACCACAGTCCTCTGGTGAGCAATCACCTTGTCGGCTGATCCCCAGCACCGTGGAGTCATTTTCCCACAGCCTCGGCTTCTTCGTGGCCAATCGCAGGCCCTGTCCAGAGATTTCTGAGCCTGGGCTGGGTCCTGATTCATATGCTCTTGAGAACATGGCCCTACAGCCCTGTGGTTTTGAACTCGCTCCCACTGCACCCCCACCTCTCCTTCCAGCCAAAGGGGGGCTCAAGCTCTTCATAGTTCAAGCACTGCCCTGCTTGAGGGCCCTATTTCTGCTTGAGGGGAGGAAGAGAGATGACCCCCCACTTCCAATTTAAGTCTGCAGCCAAAAAGGGTGTGGCTTAGCACAGACACTTGCTAAAATCTGACCAAAATCCCCTTCTGCCTGGTGCAAAAACTGGCCCAGACAGGCTTTGCAGGGGCTCTTATGGGAGCTCTCCCTAAGGCAACTGGCAGGTTGTTGTGCCAGCTGCCTGTTCCCCCACACCTGCCCTGTTTAGTCTCTCTGGCAGGACGATCCATGACTTAGAATTCCATTTTCCATTCCCTTGGCCCTGAAGGAGGCCTTGGGCTGGAGCTTAGAGAAAGCACAGCATTTCCCGCTGCTTGGAACAGGGCGGTTCGCCGTTATAACAGGCCGGCAGATTCTCGACATGTTCCTGATGAGATTAGAAGCTCCCGCTGGTATGTGTTTGTGGCGGCCTTCAGCCTGTATCGACAGATTCCATGACTCATTTCTTCCCTGGTGGAATAACTGAGAACTTGCTGGAACACACCTGGGGGGCTGGGGGAGCCAGCAGAGTAGCTCCCCCCGAAGAGAGACGTGACTGCCAGCCAAGTTTCGAGACTTTGTGTGAGGAATTGTATAGGACCCCTGGGTTTGCTAAGGCCCCTCAGGATCTTGTCCAGGTCAAAGAGCAAGGAAAAAGTGAAAGGCACACAAAATGCCGACTGAGGAGGAGCTGAGGCATGGTAGGCCTGGCCGTGAGGAGGGCACAGTGGTGCATAGCCTGGCTGCAGGTTCCTGCGTTCTCTGCTTCTGGAGCTTGGGGCTTGGGGGAGCCTTTCTGGCCTGAACCTTGCGGGTGAATTTGCCCAGTGGGCTGTGGGGTAACTGTGCCTCCCCCAAGAAAGAAATCATGCAGAAAGGACTGCTTTGTTTCAACCTCCGGCACGTACCCAGGATTCAAGGCTATGGATTGCCTTTCCACGAGTGGAAGTCCCGTAGCAACCTCCTGCCCAGCAAAGTGTAAGAAGAGCGGATCACTGCCAGGCGGGGACTCACTTTGGCCTCCACTGATGGACACTGTCCCCTAAACTAGTAGGGCAACATGTACCATGCTGGGATAGCAGGCAGTACCCCTGGTCCTGTAAGGATCCCTAGGACAGAGGCCAAGGCCCAATGCCCCCTTACTTTGGGCAGCTTTCTTGGGCTGCTCTCAGCCCCCGGGTCCATGGTGAAGAGACTAACTGGCAGCATTGCAGACCTGCTGCCAAGAGATCAGTGCTGCAAGGCAAGGTTATTTCTAACTGAGCAGAGCCTGCCAGGAAGCCAGCATTTGCACCCCGCACCACTGTGCAGGTGTGCCGGCTGAGCTCACAGCTGCCCCCAGGCATGCCCAACCCACTTAATCATTCACAGCTCGACAGCTCTCCCGCCCAGCCCAGCTCTGAGGGGATAAAAAGGGGCATTGCAGTTCCCAGGTAACAGAGCCACCCACCGTGTCCTGCTGAGCTCTGTTCTCTCCAGCACCTCCAATCCACTAGTGCCCAGTACTCTTGCTCCACCAGGAACAAGCCATCATGTCTCGCCAGTCCAGCGTGTCCTTCCGGAGTGGGGGCGGCCGCTCCTTCAGCGCCACCTCTGCCATCACCCCATCTGTTTCTCGCACCAGCTTCACCTCCGTGTCCCGGTCCGGGGGTGGCGGTGGTGGCAGGATCAGCCTTGGGGGTGCTTGTGGAGCAGGTGGCTATGGCAGCCGGAGCCTCTACAATCTGGGGAGCTCCAGGAAGATCTCCATCGGCGTTGGCGGTGGCAGCTTCAGGAACCGATTTGGTGCCGGTGCTGGTAGCGGCTTTGGCTTCGGAGGCGGAGCCGGCAGTGGATTTGGTTTTGGCGGTGGAGCTGGTGGTGGCTTTGGGCTCGGTGGCGGAGCTGGCTTTGGTGGTGGCTACGGGGGCGCTGGCTTCCCTGTGTGTCCCCCTGGAGGCATCCAGGAGGTGACCATCAACCAGAGTCTCCTGACTCCCCTCAACCTGCAAATCGACCCCGCCATCCAGCGGGTGAGGACGGAGGAGCGCGAGCAGATCAAGACCCTCAACAACAAGTTCGCCTCCTTCATCGACAAGGTGAGACGCCATTGTTTGGAAAAAATCACTGCAGAAGTCTAGAAAAAATGCCAAAGAAAGAGGGAAGAGGGAAGGTTTTTCAGGCTTGGTGCAAATACCTTTGTGATCTGCAGTTGTTTCTATTGGTTTCTGGGTTCTGGTTTTGTGGGCCACTTTCTTAATTAGACTAGCAGCTTGGAGGACAGTCTTGTTTCTTCCCATTCAGAGGTGACCCTGCAAGGTCCCCTTGATTACTATGGAACAGAGAGATGGGCTCTGGGACTTATGTAACGGGGCTGATAGCACAGAAAGGCATGTGTGCTGGTCTGGCAGCAGCCTGAGGGCTTTCACAGCCCTGCTGCACTGAGCCATGCTCCAGCCCCCGCCAGCTGTTCCTGATGCTGGCTGTACCCTGCATAAGAGTCCCATTTTCCCTAAAGAGTGAGGTTGGGTGCCTCACTCTGGACCCCCCCCCCCAGTCCCAAGAGGCACTGCACATGGGAAGGGTTTGGGGGATAGCTTGCAATGGGAGGCACAATAGTGAATAGTCACAAAAAGAGGCAATTGAAACTTCTATTTCTCCACACTCTGCTCCCCTCCAGGTGCGGTTCCTGGAGCAACAGAACAAGGTCCTGGACACCAAGTGGACCCTGCTCCAGGAGCAGGGCACCAAGACCGTGAGGCAGAACCTGGAGCCTTTGTTCGAGCAGTACATCAACAACCTCAGGAGGCAGCTGGACTCTATCCTCGGGGAGAGAGGTCGCCTGGACTCGGAGCTGAGGAACATGCAGGACCTGGTAGAGGACTTCAAGAACAAGTGAGTTGCAGGGTGGGTGGAGACAGGGGCATTGATGTCTTTTTGTATCTGATAAGTTTCATAATCAAACTTCTACTTACGCCTTTGCCACAAGCTAGATGCATATACCTTCTGTGGGTATCTATAGTACTAAATGAAAAAAAAAAGTCCTGTTCCGTGTTTAGAAAGTTCCAGCCCCAGGCCCAGCCCCTCTGCAAGGCATTTAACCAATAGCCAGAGCCACAAGTGCTGCAGCTTTGGCACCACCATGGTGAAGTTTGCTGCCATAAAACCCCCTTGCTCTCTGGAGATTTCCTCCCCAGTGCACTTGAACTATACAGTATGGGCTTTTGGCGGTTTCCCTCACAGCAGGGACTGATGACATAACCCAGCTTGGCCGTTCAAATAATCTCCTTAGTTATGTGAACCAACTGCTGGGCTGCTAGATTGGGGTTTTGTTTCTTTTTGTAAAAGGCTCTGAAAGCTGACAAAGCACTAGAGAAATTGACTATATATAGAGTCGGGGAGAAACAGGGTAGCTTTTCTACAGGAATATTCACAAAGCAACCGAATTCCAGTGATAAGAGTGAGTACCTTACAGGCAGTCTCAGGAAAGAGCATTCTAATGGATAAGGACCTTGTCCTGGGCTCACACTACCAGTGTCCACATCTTCTCTGCTTATGAGATCCGAGAAGCCCCTTGTGGGGCTCACACTGACTTTGTGCAAGAAAGGCCCCTCACCTGATGAATGCTTTCTGTTCCTTTTGCCACCAGGTATGAGGATGAAATCAACAAGCGTACCACCGCTGAAAACGAGTTTGTGATGTTGAAGAAGGTGCGTGTGTGAAGGGAACCTGTAGCCAGGGGCTATGTTTTCCTGGGGGTGGAGTCATTTAAGTCAGGTGGACGTGGTGCAGTACCAACAACCCCTTTCCCCAGGATGTCGATGCTGCCTACATGAACAAGGTGGAGCTAGAGGCCAAGGTCGATGCACTGATGGACGAGATCAACTTCATGAAGATCTTCTTCGATGCGGTGAGAAATTTGCCTACATTTTTCATGTGGGGGTTAGTTTTTTTTTTTCTCAAGGTGACATCCCACAATGAATGGAAGATATGAATGGAACTGATGTTAAATAGCAGAGAATCAAATAATGACTTCAAATCTTCCTGCAGGAGCTGTCCCAGATGCAGACACACGTCTCTGACACATCCGTGGTCCTGTCCATGGACAACAACCGCAGCCTGGACCTTGATAGCATCATCGCTGAGGTCAAGGCCCAGTATGAGGACATCGCCAACCGCAGCCGAACTGAAGCTGAGACCTGGTACCAGACCAAGGTGGGTGCTGTGGCAAATGTCTCCTGAGTGAGAGGGTGGACCGGTGCCTAGTATTCCTGACAAAAAGTGGCTTGTTGAAGCCACTTGCTATGAGTTTTGGGAACAGCCAAATCCCAGAACCTGAAAAAGAATTTCATACCAGTGTCTCTAGGAGAGCTAAGACACTAGAGAAGAAATTATCTAAGATTAGCTTCACCTGGAAAAGGCCTGAATCAGTCCCAGACCCTAGATGATATACCACTCTCCACCTCTTGGTAGCTCCTGCCTGAGATCTTGGGAAAAGTACTTTCTATCCTAAACGGGATCTATCCTAAATGGGATCTATCCTAAACGGGATCTTTCCTCTTTTCTGGTGACATCAGTATGAGGAGCTGCAGCAGACAGCTGGCCGTCACGGCGATGACCTCCGCAACACCAAGCACGAGATCTCTGAGATGAACCGAATGATCCAGAGGCTGAGAGCTGAGATTGACAATGTCAAGAAACAGGTAGGGTGAGACTGAAAGAGGACAAAGAAGGGGACCTGAGCTCTGAATGGAAGACCTATTTTGTTTTACTAAACACACGTACATGCATGAACACACACACACACACACACACACACACACACACAGCTGGAACAAGGACCAGTGTTGCAATGTTCCATCACCCATGGTGACCAGAACAGGCTTCTCTCTGGAGCTCCGGATAGTTTGATTTGCTTTTCCTAGAATCTCAAAAAGAGGCCCTCAGGTCAAGCTTAGCTATGTAAGTGTTACCACCCTTTCCTTTCCCTACGTAGTGTGCCAACCTGCAGAATGCCATTGCCGATGCTGAGCAGCGCGGGGAGCTGGCCCTCAAGGATGCCAGGAACAAGCTGACAGAGCTGGAGGAGGCCCTGCAGAAGGCCAAGCAGGACATGGCCCGGCTGCTGAGGGAGTACCAGGAGCTCATGAACACCAAGCTGGCCCTGGACGTGGAGATCGCCACCTACCGCAAGCTGCTGGAGGGCGAGGAGTGCAGGTGGGCTGACTTTGTGGGCCCAGGATGGCCTCTCATTTGATAAAGTGTAGCTCCTCCACTACAGGGTGTAAAACACACATACAAGTGACCACTGTCTTGGGCATGATGATTACATATCATCCATCCAATATCAATCTGACACATGGGCATACTGCAGGCCTCAACTGACTTTTCTGTCTTATTCCCTACCACTGGTATTCTTGGCGCTGCCTCCCTCCAAACTAAGCAACTCAGCAAAAGTGTCCTGAATTTTGTTCCCTTTTAGCCTTTGCTCATGTTCTTTCTAGACTTCAATGCCCATGCTACGCCCATCTCCACCCCTGTCCACCTCATTCTTCAAGTAGTTCTTCCTCTTTATTATCCCAATTGGCTTTGGATTCTCAAACTACTGTTTTCTTCAATCTTTTGACACTGTCCATCACCTACTTTCTGTCTGAATATCTCTTCTCCGTGCCAAGTTCTCTCAGAGAAGGAAAGCTCCTACAAGGCAAAAACTGCTTTATACATATTCATATTTCCCACAACTTCTTACTCATGCTTTCCTTAAAATGGGTGGAGGACAATGCAAATTATAATCTTCCTTTGGCAACCTGTGTGTTGGTCAAGTCCTCTTCATGGGAAAGTCCCTCCCGAGGGCTTCCTCTTCCTCTAACTTTATGGTCTTTCAGGCATGCAGACTCCTGGCTTTGGAATGAGCTATAACGATAGCCATGGGAGTATCCACATAGACTAATAATGCTATCTTTTGGGGAGTTTTTAATTCTCATTTCAATATTTTACTTTTCAGACTGAGTGGAGAAGGAGTTGGACCAGTCAACATCTGTAAGTAACTTTGAACTGACATCCACCATGATGATAATATGGGACATTTGGTGCCAGCTCAGAATCCTGCTGTTTCTAGATACCAGACATTCCCCATCCCAATATATAGTTATTTAACACACCTAGTTAGAAGCAAGCAGATTGGGACATGAAGCCAAGTGGCTCGTGTCTTATCTCTTAAAGGGTAGGTCATGTGTCATGTACAGGTCGGACCTCGTTCCCCTGCCTTGCCCCTTCCTCCCGAATACCTGGCACCAAGTATTGCCCATTATGTCCACCAGCTTGCTGTCAGGGACCTTAACTAATTGACAGTTCTTCTAGAACTCTTGCAACTCTGTAAACGGGGCTGGGTGTAGTTCTCCACAATGGGCAGGATCAAACAAGTTGGCCGTGTAGAATCCATGCGACATACTAGTCTCACCACTTATTTTTTTCCCTGTAGCTGTCGTCACGAACAGCGTCTCCTCTGGCTATGGTGGCGGCAGTGGCTTCGGCGGCAGTGGCTTTGGAGGTGGCCTCGGCGGAGGCCTGGGCAGTGGTCTTGGTGGAGGTGGTGGTGGAAGCTACTACTCCAGCAGCAGCGGGGGTGTCGGTCTGGGTGGTGGGCTCAGTGTGGGGGGCTCCGGATTCAGTGCAAGCAGTGGCCGAGGGATAGGAGCGGGCTTTGGCAGCGGTGGAGGCAGTGGCTCCAGTGTCAAATTTGTCTCCACCACCTCTTCCTCCCGGAGAAGCTTCAAGAGCTAAAAAGAGCCCGCTGCACATCACTGCCTCCCAAGGGTAGCCACGGCCATGGAGCTTCTTCTTCTAGGCAGTTGCCTAGGGAAAGTTTTCCCTTTTTCTGGAGAGTAGTCTAGAACCAACCTACTGCAGAACCATGTGTAGGTTCTGGGAGGGCCCGATATACAATGCCTGGTCTCCCGTGTCACAATTCTATATTCTGCTTCAAATCAGTCTTTAGGTCCCTAAAACATGGTCCTTGAGACACAAGAATCCAAAGTTTTCCAGTATCTAAGCCAGAAAAACAAAATTCCCATCCCATTGCCCACTCCAATTTTGACCCGTTCTACTACCTCCAGAGTGTGTTCAATAAAATGCTTTTCTAATATAAACCCTGGTGCAGAACTGGTTTTTTTTTTTCCAGGTCTACCCCCAACCTGAGACCTCTGAGGGTGGATCTGTGCAGATGTGATGGGTTCCTTTGATGATTCACTGGGAAGATGGGATGATCTTGAAGGGAAAGTGGCCAACAGGGAGGGAGGGGAATGAGGGGAGGTTGTTAGAGCCTACGGTGAAAGAGTCTATGCAGAATACAAATGGGAACTTGCATTGTATTGCATTTTGGACAGACTTTAGAGCCTTTTGCCAGTTTGCAAGTAACAACATAAATGGGCTTAGGTAACATTGGTATATGAAGACCATATGACTTCAGAAGCCCAAAAGGCCTGAACGATGTTGTGTCTTTTCTAATATCGTGGGTGCTGAGAGGGTTAATAGCCGTTTCTTGACAGTGTCAAGGATGAAATAGCCCTCAATTTACCAAACACTTTCAGGAATTTAACTGAGGTGGCAGGACTTTACACTGTGTATGGGACAATGACACACCCTCTTTGGGGAGTTTCTTTGTAAATACTATATGCCCTGAGTGTGTAAATAAAGTGAATCCCTTTGGAGGAGGTCTGGTCCATGTAAATCATATCAATGCTCTTGGGAAAAGTCAGGTGCCTTCAAGGTCTTGCCTGCAATGCATGACGTGCATGATGAGTGCTGAACAGAATATTATCAGCCAAACCTATAAAAGGAAGGTATTTGCCAGGTGCTGATTGCATAAGTCAGCGATTTCAATAATATTGGATATGGGGCCTTAGTAGATGTGACCATGGAAATAAAGTTGTGGCAATCCACAGTTAGGCACCATTAGTTCTTTCCACATTTAAAAATAGATCACAGCCAGGCGTGGTGGCGCACGCTTGTAATCCCAGTACTTTGGGAGGCGGAGACTGGAGGATCCGGGTTCGCGGCCAGCCTCAGCTCTCTCGCTCGCTCTCCCTCTCTCTCTCTCTCTCTCTCTCTCTCCCCTTAGTGAGGACCTCCGCAACTTCATGAGACCCGGTTTCAAAATAAAGTATAAAAAATAGGGCCGGGGGTGTAGCGCAGAGGTAGAACGCCCCTGGGTTCAATCCCCGGTACCGCAAAAAAAAAAAAAAAATAGATCACATTGGGTTGTTGAATGGAGAAACATGGGCGTAATCACACCTCTCTAAGGAGACGCTGTATAATGGATTTCACTCCTCGAAGATCCTCTTTTAATTTACATTGGGGCATATTAACTATTTTAACTGGGGGAGGATCCATGGAGTCCAATTTTGTCAAGCCAATTAGTAAGTGCCGAGGACTTAATTACATTTTAATTTCATTTTTTATTCATTGGCTCAGATTATCCATGTTCACTATGAGGTATTTTAAGGGATAATATGATTGTGGGGAATTCAGGCAAGTCAATGATAATTAAGATGAGGCCGAGCTCTGTGTTCTCTATTTTGTATTTGGGGATTTCCTCAAGATTACAGGGTACTTTCTTTAAATTTAATGGGATTCCCAGGTATAAGTATAATTTGAGCTCCTGAATGAACTGAGGCCATGAAGATTTGTCAATTAGTATATTTCAGCAGATGTTAATATAAATTCAGAACCTATGTGGTAAAGGGCCAAAGCCAATCTAAACATCTTTTATCTTTTTGATGTATAACTTCTTAAGAATATTTTAGAGCCGGGCGTGGTGGCGCATGCTTGTAATCCCAGTACTTTGGGAGGCGGAGACCAGAGGATCCGGGTTCGTGGCCAGCCTCAGCTCTCTCTCTCTCTCTCTCTCTCCCTGTCTCTCTCTTTCTCTCTACCTAGTGAGGTCCTCTGCAACTTCGTGAGACCCGGTTTCAAAATAAAGTATAAAAACATAGGGCTGGGGGCATAGCGTGGAGGTAGAACGTCCCTGGGCTCAATCCCCGGTACCACAAAAAAAAGAATATTTTAATTAAAGTATAATTTTGATTTTCTACTGCATTAAATTATAGATTTCTTTTTACTTTTCCCTCCCTTCCTTCTTTCCTTCCTTCCTTCCTGGATACGCTTTGGTGAGAGAGGAATTCTCCTGCTCATATTGATGAGTGTATTTCTCCAGAGAGACTCGAATCGGTATCATCAGGGTGAGGGCCTCCCCCATGAAAACAGCTGAGTTAACACCTGAGTCCTTGGTTGTGCACAACAGTGCCACAGGTGTTTTCTCCTACAACCCAGAGGATGAGGATCTTTTCTGGCAACAGAGTTATAGGAAGCAGCAACAGCAGCCAAGGTACTTTGTAGGGTCCTAGTAAGTCACCTGATTGTGGCAGTGTGACCTCAGCACGCCGCATAGTGACTGCTCTTCCTCTGCCACCACCTCCATATATTATCAATCCTTTCCCTGTGTATTCCATAAAGCGAGGGCCAGTACCTGCTTGAGACATACAACCAATAGGATAAAAGGCTTTCCCCTGAGTTTAGTATCAGTCCTGGTTCATACTGGAATTGAGAAACACAATTCAATATGAGACACACAGAGGTCTGGGCTGAGCCACAGGACCCAAGGCTACTTTTTAGGAAAGCCCCAATCCTGTACTGCTGTCCCTAAATGTTAATTATTGAAATTTCTGATTTAGGTCAGTTAAATCTATAACAGAACTCAGCAAACACATTCAAAAGCAACACAGCGTAGAGTGCAAGTTTTCCAGCAGGCCACAACACAGTTCAAAGAAGGCACCAGCCCACATACAGCAGCTCCAAGTGTAGGCTCACAAGCAGACAGAGAGCCAGATTGTAAGCCAAAGCAAGAAAAGGAATACCCCAGTGGTAGTTTGGGAGCGATAGTCAGGGAGAAAGGTCACTAATGCCCCAAAGTCACCTGCAGCTCCAGAGCTTCTGCCTGGTGACTGGTTCAGCAGCAAGACCCTTGCCTACTTATGGACACCTATGGGAACTTATTCAAAGATGAACAAATGACAAGATACAATGGTTACTCACCTGTCAGAGAATCGAGGTCACAGGGAAAGCCACTGTCCCCAGACCGGAGGCAGACAGGCAAGTATAGAGAGAGACCCCTGATCTGCCAGAACAGTAACCCGCCAGTAGAAATTTCCACGGGACTAATACTTGGTAGGAAAAGCTGATCTGTACGTAACAAATTGCTGGTGGTTCAGTGTGGCTAAGGCTGATAGTTAAAACGCTAGTGTAGCTGGGCGTGGTGGCGCACGCTTGTAATCCCAGTACTTGGGAGGCGGAGACCGGAGGATCCGGGTTCACGGCCATCCACAGCTACTTAGTGAGGCCCTCCGCAACTACGTGAGACCCGGTTTCAAAATAAAGGATAAAAAATAGGACCGGGGGTGTAGCTTGGAGGTAAAACGCCCCTGGGTTCAACCCCTGGTACCGCAAAAACAAACAAAAACAAAAACAAAAACAAAAACAGAAAAACGGTAGTGTATCTGAGTCTTTAGGGAAGCGCCATACTTCAGTTTTACCTCCAGGGGCTCTGCCATGTGCTAACAGAGAAAATCCCCCCATGCTTCCAGCAGGGGGAGTAAAAAATGAACCATTTTGAAATAACCAGAGCATTCTGTTCTTCACCATCTGTCTTCTGTATAAACTATCTCTTTTCTCTTTTTTCTGCGGTACCGGGGATTGAACCCAGGGGCGTTCTACCTCTGAGCTATACCCCCGGCCCTATTTTTTTATTCTTTATTTTGAAACCGGGTCTCATGAGGTTGCGGAGGGCCTCACTAAGTAGCTGAGGCTGGCTGCTAACCCGGATCCTCCGGTCTCAGCCTCCCAAGTACTGGGATTACAAGTGTGCGCCACCACGCCCGGCTTGTATAAACTATTTCTTAACCACAGCTGAATCTACTAAGGTTTTATCAGAGTCCAGTCTACCAGTGGTAAGGGAGATAAGAAAGAATACAAAAGATGCCCAGTGTGGTGGTGCATGCCTGCTATCCCAGTACTTGGGAGGCTGAGACAGAAGGATCACAGGTTCAAGACCAGGCCCAGCAACTTAGCAAGACTCTCAGCAACATAGTAAGACCCTATTTAAAAACAAAAAAAATTTAAAAAGGGCTGGGAGTATAGTTCAGAGGTAGAACACCCCTGGGTTCAAGCCCCAGTACAAGGAAGGAAGGAAGGAAAGAAGGAAGGAAGGAAGGAAGGAAGGAAGGAAGGAAGGAAGATGCTAGAGATCTCTATAATGTAAAGAATAGGGTGGGATTGGAGGGAGGGCTAAATGTGCAATGTGTGCATGTATGGTGTTCATACCCTGACATATATCAAAATGTATAATTACAATTTACAATGCACCAATAAATGAACATAAAATGTTAAAAAAAAGAGTGTGGTTGATGGGCTCATTAGTAAACTGGACACAGCTGAAGGAAGAATCCAAGCTTGAAGATATGACAATAGAAACTCAAAAAACTAAAAAGAAAAAAGATTGAAGCCCCCCCCAAATACACAAGAACTGTGGTTGCAGAAATATTCAACAACAAAAGGTATAATATGTGTAATGGGGAAAAGAAATAGAGAAAGGAACAGAAGATAGATTAGAGGCAGTAATGACTGACAATTTCCTAAAATTATTCCAGACATCAAATTACAGATCAAGGAAGCTCAGAGAATACCAAGAAGGGTCAATTTAAACACACACACACACACATACACACGAAAGAATGAAACCTAGACATATTTTTATGTGGCACAAAATCAAACGTAAAGAAAAAAGTCTCAAAAGAAACCAGAAGGAAAAAATCTTATCTATGAAGAAGTAAAGATAAGAATCGCATCGGTCTTATTCACAGAAACTATGCAGGCAAGAAGAGAGTGAAGTGAGATATTTAGTGTTGAGAGAAAAATACACCAACCTAGAATTTCATATCTTTCTAACTTATGGTTCAAAAGTGAAGGATTTCTCCTTCACTTTTTTTTTTTTTTTTTTTTTTGCGGTACCGGGGATTGAACCCAGGGGCGTTCTACCTCCGTGCTACACCCCTGGCCCTATTTTTATACTTTATTTTGAAACCAGGTCTCACAAAGTTGCGGAGGGCCTCACTAAGTAGCTGAGGCTGGCAGTGAACCCCGATCCTCCGGTCTCCGCCTCCCAAGTACTGGGGTTACAAGTGTGTGCCACCACGCCCGGCCTTCTCCTTCACTTTTGAACCATAAGTTCAACCATAAAGACTTTCTCATACAAACAAAAATTGAGGAAATTTGTTGCCAGTAGTCCTGCCCTGCAAGAAATGTTTTTTAAAAAGTCCTTCACAGAGAAGAAAAACTACATAGGTCAGAAACTTGGATCTACAAAAAAAAAAAGGAAGAACATCAAAGAAGGAATAAATAAAGGCAAAGTAAAGGCTTTATTTTTTTCCTCTGAATTGATATAACAAAGCTTGTTCAAAATTATAATAGCAACAATGTCTTTAATGCTTATACCTTATGTGTAAGCGAAATGAGTGACCATAATGACATAATGGACGAGAGGGAGGAATTAGGGTTACTTGGTTATTACAAGAAACTTGCAGCGGCCATGAAGTGGCATAGTGTCATTTGAAAGTAGATTTGGATTAGTTGTAAATGTATGTGGCAAATTCTAGCACAACCAGTAAAAGAAGGAGAGAGAGAGAGAGAAGAAAGGAGAGAAAATGGAATCATTTAAATGCCCAATTAAGCCGGGTGTGGTGGTGCATGCTTGTAATCCCAGTACTTTGGGAGGCGGAGACCAGAGGATCCGGGTTCGCGGCCAGCCTCAGCTCTCGCGCTCTCTCTCTCTCTCTCTCTCTCACTTTCTCTCTCTCTCTCTACTTAGTGAGGCCCTCCGCAACTTCGTGAGACCTGGTTTCAAAATAAAGTATAAAAAAATAGGGCCGGGGTGTAGCGTGGAGGTAGAACGCCCCTGGGTTCAATCCCCGGTACCGCAAAAAAATAAAAATAAAAATAAATAAATAAATAAATGCTCATAAAACCTGAAAAACAGAAAGAGTGGAAGACAAAAACAGGAAAAAAGAATGAGGGAAATGACCAGAAAATAGCAACAAATAAGGTATATATTAATCCAACTATATCGATAATGACTTTAAATATCAATGGTCTACAAACACCAATTTGAAGACACAGATAGTCATAATAGATTTAAAAAATAAACCCCAATTATATGTTGTCTACAAGAATCACACTTTAAATATAAAGACATATATGATTAAAGGTAAAGGGATGGATTGAGACAGGCCATACTAACACTACTCAAAAGAAATCTGGAGTACCTGTATTAATTTCAGACAGGACAGAATTCAGAGCAAGGAGGATTCTCAGGCATAAAGAGGGACATTACCTAATAATAAAGGGAGTCAATCTTAAGACATAACAATCCTTAATGTGTATGTACCTAACAACAGAGCATCAAAATGTGTGAGGCAAAAACCAATAAAATGGCAAGGAGAAATATGAATTTTCTGTTATAGTTGGAGACTACAACATCCTCTATTAGAAAATATTTCTATTTGATAAAATATTCATTTAATACTAATAACATTAATATTAATAAAATATTTTAATTTATTTCCTTTTAATTAACACGTAATAATTGTACATGTTTATGGAGAACAGTGAGATAACTCAATACATGTATACAATGTGTAATGATCAAATCAGGGCAATTAGTATTTCCATCTCCTTATGATTTTTTGTGTTTGGATCCTTTAATCTTCTCTCTTCCATTTCCTCATAAGATATATAATAGGTTCCTCACCCTCTTTTAGGTATAGAACAGTAGAACTTATTCCTTCTATCTGTGTTTTCTTACCTGTTATCCAACCTCTCTCCATCCTCATGTCCTTCCTAACCTTCCTAGCCTCTAGTAATTACTGTTCTACTTTGAGATCACCTTTTAAAGCCTTCCCATATAAATGAGATTATGAAGTACTTATCTTTCTGTGTCTGGTTTACTTCACTTAATAGAACATCCTCCAGTTCCATTCATTTTGCCACAAATAATAGAACTTTGTTTTTATGGCCAAATAATATCCCATTGTGTATGCATGCCACATTTTCTTTATCCATTCATTCAGTGATGAAAACCTAGGTTGATTCTACATTTCAGCTATTGTAAATAATGTCATGATAAACATGCAAGTACAGGTACAGATTTAATTTCCTTTTTGGATATATACCCAGAAGTGGGATAAATAGATCATATGGTAGATATATTTTTAGTCTTTTCAGGAAATGCCATACTGTTTTTGTAATTGCTGTGCTAATTAATCTTCCCACCAGAAGTATATAAGACTTCACTTTTTTTAGTTCAGAATATATTTTGGGTATTAATCCTGTGTCAGATGAGGGGTTTATAAATATTTTGTCCCATTTTAAGGTTGTCTCTTTACTCTGTTGACTGTTCCCTTTGCTGTGTAAAAGCATCTTGATTTGATTAACTGACTTTGTCTATTTTTGCTTTTGGTGTTTATACTTTTGGGGTCGTATCTGAACAACCGTTGCCTATACCACTGTCTTAAAATGTTTCCCCTATGTTTTCTTAGTAGTTTCACAGTTTCGGGTCTTACATTGAGTCTATTTTTATATATGGTGAGAGATAAGAATTAAGTTTCATTCTTCTGCATAATGGATGTTATCATCTGATTTGGAGTGTCCTCTGAAGGCTTGGAGTGTTGAAGACTTGCTCCCCAGTGGGAAATGGCTAGATCATGAGGTTCTGACCCCATCAGTGGATTAACCCATTGGTAGCTGAATAGACTCCTGGGAGGTGGTGGAAACTATAGATGGTGGGCATGGTTGAACAAAGTAGGTTACTAGGGGCATAGCCTAAAAGGGTATTTCTCGTCCCTGGCTCCTCCCCGCTCTCGACTTCTTGGCTGTCATGAACTGAGAAGCTTTCCCCGCCATGCCCTTCTGCCATGATGTTCTGCCTCACTTCAGGCCCAAAGCAATGGAACCAGCTGCCCATGGAATGAAATCTCTGAAGCCATGAGCCAAAATAAATTTTTCCTCTTTACAGTTGTTTGTCTCAGGAATTTGTCCCAGCGACACAAAGCTGTCTAACACAATGGATAGCCAGTTTTCCAAGCACCGTTTTTAAAAGGCTGTCCTTTCTCCAGTGCATGTTTTTGGTGCCTTTATCTAAAAAACAGTTGGCTGTATATACATAGTATTGATTTTCTATTAAAAATCAGCAAGGACTTAGCTGAATTCAATAGATCCATCAATCAACTGGGTATAACTGACACCTTAAAATATTTCATCCAACAAAAATATAATACACATTCTTCTCAAGTTCACATGGAACATTTGCCAAGATAAACCACATTCTGTGCCATAAAATACACCTTAACAAATGTAAAAGGATAGAAATCACATGATGTCTGTTCTCAGACTACATTGGAAGAGAGTGTCAACAACAGAAAGACAGCTGCAAAATCCCAAAATATGTAGAAATTAAAGAACACATCTCTAAGTAACACATGAGTCAAAGAATGAGAAGAAATTTCAAGATAGATTTAAAATTTTGGAATAAATGAAAATGAAAATACGATTTATCAAAATTTATGAGATGTAATGAAAGCAGTGCTTATAGAGAAATTTATAACACTGAATGCATATTTTATAAAACTAGAAAAAGAAGACCAAATTAAATCCAAAGCAAGCATAAAAAAAGACACAATAAAATATTATAGCAGAAATCAATGAAATTAAAAATGGGAAATAAATAGAGAAAAATCAATGAACCCAAAAGCTACTTCTTTGAAAAGATTAATAAAGTTGATAAGCTCCAGCCAGGCTAACTAAGACAAAAAAGGACACAAAGTACTAATCTCAGAAATGACTGAGTAGGCTTCACTACAGATCCCAGGACATTGAAAGAATAGTAAAAGAACACCATGAATAACACTCTGCCCATGAATTTGATAACCTAGATAAATGGACCAATCTCCTGAAAGAGACAATCTGCTGAAAGTCACAGAAGCAGAATTAGACAATTTCAATAATCTATTAAAGAAATTGAATCAGCAATGAATAACTTTCCAAAAGAGAAACTGCCTGTCCCAGATAAGTTCACTGGTGAATTCTACCAAACATTTAAGGAAGAAGTTGTACCAATTCTCTACAATCTCTTCCAGGTAATAAAAGCTCAGGGACCACTTTCTATCTCATTCCATGAAGGTAGCATCATTCTAATACAAAACCAAACAAAGACATTACAAGAACATTACAAAGACATTATCCCTCATAAACATAGATTTAAAAATCCCCCACCAAGTATTAGGAAATTGAATCCAACAGTGTATAAAAAGAATCATCATGGCCAATTGGAAGTTATTCCAAGTATGTGAACCTGGTTCAACATTTGAAAATCAATTTTAATGCAATGCATCCTATTAACAGCCTAAAGAAGAAAAATCACATGATTATATCAATAGGTGCAGGAAACACATTTGACAAAAATCCAACACCATTCACAATAAAAACTCTCAGCGCGCTAGGAATATTGGGGAACTTCCTCAACTTGATTAAAAGGAACATCTCCAGAAAGCCTACAACTAACATCGTACTTAATAGTGAGAGACTAGAAGCTTTCTCACTAAGATTGAGAACTAGGCAAGAATGTCCCTTCTAAAAACTCCTTTTCATAACTCCTTTTAGTTTCTTAAAAATGAAACATACTCTTACCATACATTCCAGCAATCACATGCCTTGGTATTTACCAAAATGAGTTAAAAACATAAGCCAGCATAAAAGCCTTCACATGGATGTTTATAGAAGCTTTACTCCTGACTGCCAAAACTTGGAAGCAATCAAGATAAATGAACTGTGGTATAGCTAGACAATGGAATATTATTTAGCATTAAGAGAAGTGAGTTATCAGTCCATGAAAAGATATGTACTGAGATGACAGGTATGTGCCATCATGGCTGGCTAGGAACCTTAAATGTATATTACTAAATGAAAGAAACCAATCTGTAAAGGCTACATAGTATATGATTCCAAGCATATGATATCCTGGAAAAGGTAATACTATAGAGACAGTTAAAAAGATCAGTGGCTGTCAATGGTTGGGGGTGGGTGGGAGAAGGGATAAATAGGTGGGCATAGAGGATTTTTAGGACAGTGAAACTATTCTGTATGATCTTTTTTCAAGGTAACACCAAACCAGGAACATCCCAGGAACTCATCAGTAGGAATGGGTAAACTGTGGCACATTCATACAATGGCACACTACTCAGCTGTAAAATTGAACTGCTGATACAACATTCTAGATGAATATCAAGAACATTTTGTTGAGTGAAAAGGCCAGACACACAAAAAAGTGCATATAATATAACATAATAAAACAAAATATAAGGTATATACTGCATGATTTGTTGGTGGGAAAAAAATGTTTGCTTGGGGCAGTGGGATTCATAGGGAAGGGGTACAAAGGAATTTTCTGGAGTAATGGGAATATTCTGTATCTTGTTAATGTATGGGTTATAGAAGTGCATGAATATGTCAAAATAGATTGAACTCTACATTAAGATACGTGCATTTCACTGTATGTAAATTATACCTAAAAAAACCCCAAAATTCCATTTTAAAAGTGAGAAGCAATATTTAACTTTTCCAGTTTCTGTAGTGGATATGGAAAGAAAGGAGTGTGTGGGGAATGGAGTCCAGACTTTTCTAGTCATGTCATGCATTCTTCTATGCTTATCTGGAAAAATCCAGGCTGTTTCCCTCAAGTGGCTGAAGGAAAGGCTGGGGAAAAGGAGACGCAAGTTATCCGATGCCCCTGAGGCCTCACTGTCAACATCAATTCCACAGACTTGGCCAGAGTTATCAATGATCTGTTGTTAATCCCACCCCAAGGCTTCGAGTGAGATCATCAAGGATGAAAGATGGAAGGAGCCACTAAGTGCCAAGAAATCTCAGAGAAGATGCTCGAAGGCTTCTTTGCTCTCTAGGATAGCCGTACTGAAGGAGTCAGGACATTTTGACTTGGATCTTTTTGGGGTAGGAATTACTCCAAATCATCCCAAATTGTGGGAATTACCTGTTACATCCTAATTAACCAGGTATTTCCCCTTTACTGAAATAAAAGAAGTTTAACCCGAAAGTAGGTAGTAAGGCATGGCTCCCTAAGATTGCACCTCACCCAGTCCCTTACATTATTTAAGCCAGTTGCCTTGTGCATCTCACTGGGGGACTGTTGGTGTATTTTCCCCCAATTACATTTTTTTAATCACATAGTATAGTAAGGTAGGCCCTGTAGTGGTGAGGAAGTAGAAACCAGAAGCTCAAAGTAGACAAGGGAATAAGAAGGGCGGTGGGCATTTGAGGGAGGCAGCAGAGAGAAAAGGGAAACAGTCTGCTGAGAACTCCTTTTGGAAATTTCACTGGTTCCTCTGCAGCCCTGACTTGGTTCCTTCAACCCCCATTCTTATTGAGGACTTTGGGCACATAGCAGAAAGACAATCTGGCCCTGGTCATCCCCCTTTTTCCCGTCTGCCCTGCTCATCCCAGGCTTGGGCCAGCCTGGTCCTGTCACTCAGCTCATCCCTTGCCACCTTCCCATCTGCTCCAAAGAGCTTCATGTCACTCCCAGCATCACTTCTTGCCTTAGATCATCAAATGCTTCATTCACCAGATATATTGCTCTTCCTCCTCCAACTAGTTTCCCCACCTCGATCCAGTAATCCCTTCCTTCCAAATTTGTCCTCAGTCCTGAGCCTAATTCTTTACTTAGCAATGCTTTAAATATTTAAGTGCATCTTCCTACCAAATATCAGTATGGACAGGTGAGTCAACAATTGGACACTTTCAAAATGTATTACTCAGTAACTAAGTTTTGTATGAACATGTATCAAAATCAATTTATAAGGGAACGGAGTTATTTCTGTAATTGTACAAATATTCAAAATGTGCCCCCCCAAACCCTTGGCACAGATCAATACATCAATCCTGGAGGCTAATAATCATCCCCAATTCACCCAGATCCTTTGTCACATACTACTTTTTGCCATTGAAATGGCAGCCGTAATGCTTCTCTCGGTCTCCTCGAGTTTGTGAGGAAGGGGTTCGTGACATATCTCCACTGGAAAGTCACAGCGTGTGACATCTGGGGATTTGGGGCCACAGTCCCAGAGGGAGGTCAATGCATGGAAGAAGGCATCTTATCCTCTCAGTGGCTTCTGGACTCCACAATGGCCCCAAGGCAGCACCTGTCTGGATGGAAAAGAAAATAGTTGTCAGACGCTTCCTGAATCTGTACAGCAAGCCATGCAGGCATCGTGTCCAGATATGCAGCCCTGTCCCAGTGTTCTTTGCAAAAAAACGGGTGGACTGTGGGTGCCAAAATTGAGAAATATAAGGACAGCTCTGCAATTTAGTGTATATTATGTGTTCATAAACAACCTAGTTGCTAAGCACTACAGTGTTGTAAGTTCCAGTACTTTCTGAACCACTCTATTAAGAGGCTGTTCTTTCCACTCCACCTGGAACACTGCCTATGTTATCACACCTGCATGTGGCCACATGTGACCCAGGCACTAGACTGGGTCTGTGGGATTCCCTCAGAACAGCATCATCCCACACTAGAGCTTGCAGGATTAGGTGCTTAGACTTAAGCTTTCCACGATGATGACAATAGCCTATCCCTCATCCTCATCAGCCAGCTCCACCCAGGGAGGCAGAAAGACAAGGCAAGTCCTCTTGAGGCGACTTTCCACGGGCTCAGGCTTCTGGGCCTCCCTCCTGCCCCTCCTCCATGCAATGGAACAATTAGAGCAGTGGAGGTTAACCCCTGCTTCCAGAACAAGGCATTCTGCATTCCATGGCAATCAGAGGCAGCTCAGACTAAGCAGACGAAGGGAGGCTCTTCTGGGAGAGAGAAGAGGCTAGGTCCGGCAGCAGCCTGTTGGGGAGGAGGCCAGCTGGCAGCCCAGTTACTCACGCTGCCTGCTCCAGTTTCTTCCACATAGTTGCCTGAACTATCACCCTTTGTTCTAATCTTATTATGAAGATTGGGCCTTGCCTGCCACACATCTGCTCTCCGAAAACAGAGCTCTCTTGGGCTCCACCACAGGACATGATCCAGGGTCACCGGGGAGACTTCATCCGAGAAGCCAGTTCTCTAACCATCCAGAGGTCCCCATTGTCTAGGATCATAACCTTCCCCTGTATGCTAAAGGGGTGGAGGGGAGAGGGCTGGATTCCAGAGGGAGAACACAGCCTAGTATAGGACCGCAGGTTGAAAATGGGCTAGGACATTGGGCATCATCCATACCCAAAGAAAGATAGAAAATCAGGAGCAAATGAGTCAAGAACAAACTTACCCTTTAAGGGCGATGGAGCTGGGAAGAAGTAGAAACAGAACTGGATCTAGGTGGTGTAGGGGGGAAGGGGGTCCCTCCTCTCCAACCCCCTCTACCATCTTAGCACCCCTCATCATCTCTCATGAACCCCCCCTCCAGCTGAGCTTACTGTCTATCAGGACCACTAGAACTGGTTCCCAGAGCAATCCCTTGCAGGAATGGATGGAGATTTCATATTAGAGAATGCCTTCAAAATCTACCAGTAGGAGAAACACTTGTGTCAGGAAATTGAACATGATATTTCATCTTGTTGGTGCTGTCTAGTGTGCATATCAAGCCTGGAGATTGGATTAGATGCTGAAGTTAACCTGCCCTCTGATAGGCTAAATGAGTGAATATGAAATCCCAACTGCACTTAAATGATATATTGCATTTAGGGACAAGACCCCTCCCTTCAAAAAGATGAAATCAGGACTGAACGAGGAACTGATGGAATTACCTATGCTGGTTGGTGGCAGCCTGTCCCTATATGCACAGCCCAGAGGACACCCTGAGACCCAGCAGAGGGCGAGTAGTGGAGCATGCCTTTGGAGAAAGAAGAACAGCCTGCTGGGCTCCTGCCACAGGTTCAGATTCTCCCTGACTCCATGGTCTCCTTCCAGGCACTTGGACATCCTGGTGAATCCCCTGGAGGGTGAGGGTGGGGTGGGCTGGGCTCTGCCTGTGCTGCTGCTCTGAGCATTGCAAACCACTCTTCTGATGCGCTCTCCTGCCTGCTGCGGCTCTCCATGGCTTTCGGAGCAAGGGCAAACTTCTCTGCATGGCTGCTCAGGTCCTGACCAATGTGGCACAGGCTTGCAATGTTTTCATTTCTGTCCTCCAACTCCCTACCCCCTACACAGACATATGCTGTGCCTGTGTTCCAGTTCTTAAAGCTCCTCATGGATCCCCACACACCAAACTTTTTCATACTTCCTTATGATAATGATATTAGCTCATTTCCATCAAGAACTTATGTGCCATACACTATGCTAAGACCTTCCCATGAATAACCTCATTTCAGCCTCACGACAACACTAGGAGGCAGGCACTACTTACACACACACACACACACACACACATTTACAGGTGTAAAAATAAGCACGCATGGGTTGAGCAATTTGCATAAGGATACACAGGAGCCCGCTCTGATTCTATGGCCCACACTCTTAACCAGGGGTTGGCATAGGTTTTCTTTAAAGGAAGAAAGAATGAATGCTTAAGTCACAATCTTTGTTGTAAACTACTCTGCTACTATGGTGTGAAAGCAACCATTGACAGTGGACACTGACATAGACATAATACCTTGGGCAAATGCATGCTGCGCCCCCATGACTTGCCCACCCTGCTGACCAAGCCCAGCGTCATCTGTGCCACACCTAAAGCCCCTAACCCAGGAGAGAGGAGTGGATCGGTGCACCGGACCATGAGAAGCAGTACCTCTTTCCCAGAACTGGGTGGAAACACATTCTTCATGAACCATTGTGCAACCAGGGTGGAGGGAGGCAGCTGCTTCCGTTGTCTGGAGAAGGTATCTCTTTCCTGACAGACGCTGAGTTAGCACCTGGGGCAGGAACTCCCTGCTCTCCTGGATCTTGTGCCCCCCAACATATGGGAGAGAAGGGACTGCATTTAGCATAGTGACAGGAGCTTTCTGCAGGCTCGTCTCAGTGTGGGAGTTGGTTTTTCATTTCACCATTGTTCATATAGCTACATGTTCTCAGAACACGCCTAGAATTGTTCACAGTTCTCCCCATACCTGGTACTTAATGCATTGATCGAAAAAAAAAAAAAAAGAAACTCACTGTACTGTAAACCAAGTGCTACTCTCATTTGACAGCCTGCCTTCCCAGAAGGGGTCTAGGGATTTGAGATTTCAAGCACTGAGATTAGAAATATAAATCTGGAATTGACTTATGAAATCATCATACCTGTAAGGGCACATTGGAATGATTCACTGCTTCTATATGCCCCTCAACTTTCTGTACACACCCTACTAAAGAGTCTGAGTCTGAATTCTTCAGAAATGTCAAAATTGGTGGGAAGACAAACTCTGAGATTTCCTTAATGATTTCTGTCCTGATCATTCTGGATTCCTTAACATAAGCTCTAAGTAAACATTCCAAAGCAGAGAGGAAGGCGCCTGTGGATTTCAACTGGAAGGACAGCTTTATGTGAGAATCAGCCCAGCAGGAAAGTTAACACTGGGGTGGGAGGTGCAGGTATGGACAGAAGCTACTTGCAGAGGCCAGACCTGTCCTGCCCCCGTCCTCTCAGGAAAGGGCCAAGTGGGCAGCTTATCACACAGAACACAGAGCAAATGCTGCTCTTGCGGTGAAAAGCTCAACTCCTCCATCCCCCTGGCCTTACAAAGGAGGGTGTTGTACCCAAAGTTCCCTCATTCCCATGCAAGACCACCAGGAAGGACAGCCAAGAGCTACAGAAGGACTGGTTCAGACATGGGGGGAAAGGACACAGCAGGTCATGTCTTGCTCAGGTCCATGGGCAAATGCCTCCGAGCCCTCTGGGAGAGTCCCACCTGAATGGGAAGGGAGGTGCAAACCTGTGTGGGAAGGGGACACAAGGGAGTGTCTGAATAAGCAGAAGGAAGGGACAATTATCACAGATCAGCTCCTTGTCTCCTTTGTTTGAGAACATGACTAACTCATGACTTCAGTGAATACACATCCAGGCTCATTGTGTTGGGAGCAAGTCAAGTCTGGAAGGCAGAAGAATTTCTCCATGACTACAGGAAGCCAAAAAGCAATCCTCATATTTCATACCTTTCTAGAAGTTGGGGGTGATCTCACTGTTTGTAAAGCCCAGCCCTGCCCAATGTGCAAGCTCACCTTCCAGCACTGAGCCCAGCCCACTCATACTATATATAAGCTGCTGCCTGAGCCCATCTCATTCATCCGCTCCTCTCAGCTCTGCCCTTCAGCCTCTCACACCTTGCTCAGCCTTCGCATCTCCAGGAACCATGTCTAGCAAATCTGTCATAAGGAGCCAAAGCAGCAGCCACCGTGGCTTCAGCTCCAGCTCAGCCAGGGTGCCTGGGCTAAGCCGTTCTGGCTTCAGCAGCGTGTCCGTGTGCCGCTCCAGGGGCAGTGGCGGCGTGAGGGCAGCGTGCGGAGGAGCTGGCTTCGGCAGCAGGAGCCTGTACGGGGCAGGGAGCTCTAAGAGGATCTCCTTTGGAAGCGGCAGCTGCGCCATCGGTGGTGGATATGGCGGCAGAGTCGGAGGTGGCTTTGGCTTCGGAGGCGGAGCCGGCAGTGGATATGGTTTTGGCGGTGGAGTTGGTGGTGGCTTTGGGCTCGGTGGCGGAGCTGGCTTTGGTGGTGGCTACGGGGGCGCTGGCTTCCCCGTGTGTCCCCCTGGAGGCATCCAGGAGGTGACCATCAACCAGAGTCTCCTGACTCCCCTCAACCTGCAAATCGACCCCACCATCCAGCGGGTGAGGACCGAGGAGCGCGAGCAGATCAAGACCCTCAACAACAAGTTCGCCTCCTTCATCGACAAGGTGAGCCAGGAGGCCGTGCCCTCCACGGGGAGCTTCAGAGTCCCCAGCTACACACACCACAGCCTTCACACCGGGGAGACTAGGGGAGAGGGAGCAGGGCCTCAGACTAGCTCTGCACACGGTCTTCCTTTTGGCCTCATGGTGGCAAGAGCAGCAGGAAATGGAAGCTTTTAGAGCTGCCAAGTCCCCTTCCCCCCTTCGTGGCCTCATTCCTGCCCAGGAGGGCCCTTGGCTCTTGACACCCAGTAGCACAGAGGAGGGTGGGACAGGTTCAGTCCTCTCCTTGAGGATCTAAGACATCACAAGAAATGCCAGTGGTGTTCGGCTCTGGGGTCTGGGCAAGAGCGAAAATGTTAAACGAAAAAGAAAAGGATTTTTCTAGCTAGATTAGGAAAAAAATTAAATCCATTTATTCAATATATAAAAATGTTAGTTTATTCTAAGAACAGAGAATGACCATAAAACTGGGATATTTTAGAGGAGACATGCACTAAATGAAAAGTTAGACAGGAATCTAATCACTAGGCAACATTTATATCCCAATAAGTAAGATCTTATTAATAATAAAAACCTTGAAATAGAGCAGTAAGTGCTATTTTAAACTAACGTTGTGATTGTGCTTGGAAAGAGAAGAAATGTTGAAAGCCACTGATTGGCTCCATAACCTAAAATACTTGATGGTCCATGAGGGAATTTTCCTAGATCTGTGTCCTAGGAAAAGAGAATGCTAGTGGATGGGCATAAGGCTGACCCTGAGCCTTGTCCATGTCAGGAGCAACCTAGTACTATTCAGAAGCCCAGACCCACCGGGAAACCTGCCAACACAGACACTTTCTTCCTGCCATTGTCTAACAAATGAATATCTTGTCTCTCCTACAGGTGAGATTCCTGGAGCAACAGAACAAGGTCCTGGACACCAAGTGGACCCTGCTGCAGGAGCAGGGCACCAAGACCGTAAGGCAGAACCTGGAGCCTTTGTTCGAGCAGTACATCAGCAACCTCAGGAGGCAGCTGGACTCCATCCTCGGGGAGAGAGGTCGCCTGGACTCAGAGCTGAGGAATATGCAGGACCAGGTGGAAGACTTCAAGAGCAAGTGAGTCAAAAAAGCAATGGACTGGGTTTCCTCAAAACTATCTGGAGACCAAATCCTCATCAAAACATGTTCATAGAAGTGAAAATCACAAACTATTGCTTAAAAACCAAATAAGTAATACAAAAAAAAGGGCAATGAGTGATTGGGAGAGATTACAAAAGTGAAAAATTTAGTAGCATTGAACATCAATTTTCAGGCTCCTTGTGGCAGGAAAGATGGATTTGGATATATTCCATTGATGGGAAGTGTTAGATTCCAGGCTGCCTTTCGGCTTCATCCACCCACTGGCTCAAATGTGTGTTATCCTTTCCTTCTTGTAGATATGAAGACGAGATCAACAAGCGCACAGCAGCAGAGAATGAGTTCGTGACCCTGAAGAAGGTGAGCTGATTAAGTCAGGGGTTCATGTTTCTTCACTGAAGGAGAGACATGATTTTGCATCCCATCCCATCTGAGAGGACAGTTTCCAGGGAAATACAGATGGGTGGGTGGGCAAGAAGGCTCACCTGACTCTATGTTGCTGGCTCTTTCCCCAGGATGTAGATGCTGCTTACATGAATAAGGTCGAACTGCAAGCCAAGGCAGATAGTCTTACAGATGAGATCAACTTCCTAAGAGTCCTCTACGAGGCAGTAAGTATCTCCACCCCACACTCCCTTTTCTTCACTCTGATGGGATCTACAAAAATGGAAAGACCTGGGTGTCAGGTACCTCTGTCTGTAAGCATCACAAGAAAAGATGACCTTAGGACCTTCTGTTCTGCAGGAACTGTCTCAGATGCAAACCCACATCTCAGACACTTCTGTGGTCCTGACCATGGACAACAACCGTAGCCTGGACCTGGACAGCATCATTGCTGAAGTCAAAGCCCAATATGAGGATATCGCTCAGAGGAGCCGCGCTGAGGCCGAGTCCTGGTACCAGACCAAGGTGAGCAGGGAGCCGGGAGCTGCTGAGGAATCCCGGGGCACCCTTAGAACCAGACGACTTCTGACTTCATTGGGGAAATCTGCTGAAAAGAAGCTGGGGTCCTCTCCCAGCAAGTGTACTTCAAATGATTAGAGCAGACTTTCTCAGAATCGATGTCCATGTCAAGGAAGCCCTAGAACCCAGAGGCAGGAGGAAAGCTCCCATAGATAAGGAAGGACTAGTCATCTTTGCTTGAGCTTCACTCTCTGGCTGGTTCTCAGAAACACAGTACAGAACACTGTAAGTGCCTAAGAGAACGGGGCAGTCTCTGGTCTCTTAATCAGGATCATCTGTGACTGGGTTGCACCCTATCCAACCACCATGTAACATCAACTTTTCCTAAAATTTCTTGGGGAGGTCATTAAGTCAAGGTTATTACATGCAGATATTTTAAAGTGAAAATCCTTATGTCCATGTGAAAACCACATACATTGTCTCTCTCTTCAACTGACCTACAGTATGAGGAACTGCAGGTCACAGCAGGCAGACATGGGGATGACCTGCGCAACACCAAGCAGGAGATTGCTGAGATCAACCGCATGATCCAGAGGCTGAGATCCGAGATCGACCACGTCAAGAAGCAGGTACGGTGGAGAGAAAGATTCACAGCTCAATGTCCATCAGCTCCAGGCTCCTCGGGTCTTCTATGTTGTGAAAGAAGACTCAGGGATAAATCTTTCTAGGGACCAGACTACAAATCGATTTTGCTTGCTTTCCCCTTCCAGTGTGCCAGCCTGCAGGCCGCCATTGCCGACGCTGAGCAGCGTGGAGAGATGGCCCTGAAGGATGCCAAGAGCAAGCTGGAAGGGCTGGAGGATGCCCTGCAGAAGGCCAAGCAGGACATGGCCAGGCTGCTGAGGGAGTACCAGGAACTCATGAATGTCAAGCTGGCCCTGGACGTGGAGATCGCCACCTACAGGAAGCTGCTGGAAGGCGAGGAGTGCAGGTGGGTAGCTCACACACCTCCTCTAACCTCTAGACATCTGAAGATGTCTAGCACTGAACACAAGATCGTGGGACAGTAGCTTGGTCGTGATGGCTACTGTCAGAGAACCCTTTGGGAGGAGGCTCTTCATGAACCGTTCCCAGCTCGAGCCCCCCACCAGATGCAGGAAGGGCTCTCCAGGTCTCATGCTCCCTGTGTTCCTCTCCTCCTAGGCTGAATGGCGAAGGCGTTGGACCAGTCAACATCTGTAAGTACTTTGCTCATCTGCCTCCCTTGCCCCAGCCCTTGTGATCTGGCTCAGGTGGGAAGAATAGGCTCACGATGTCTTGTGTCCTCTTCCCCTTCCTCATAGCCGTGGTGCAGTCCTCCATCTCTAGCGGCTATGGGAGCGCCAGCGGTGTCAGCGGTGGCTTAGTCCTCGGCGGAGGCAGCGGCGGCTACTCCTACAGCGGTGGCCACAGCCTTGGAGGCGGCTTCAGTTCGGGCAGTGGCAGAGGCATCAGCAGCAGCGGCCTCAGCTCCGTTGGGGGCAGCAGTTCCACCATCAAACACACAACCACCACCTCCAGCAGGAAGAGCTACAAGTACTAAAGGCCTGCGCCAGCTCTTATCCCATCGTCTTCAGCCCTCTGCTCAGGTGCTTGTCCCCTCCTGCCCCACCCACCTCTGCTGTCCTGCTGGAGCCGAGGGTGCCACGTGCCCTCCTTGCTCCTCTGTCTGCACCTGCTCCTCCGAGCTCCCGTCGCTCACCTTCAGGTTGTCAGCCTCTGATTTCAAATCATGATTCCTCACATCTGGTGCCTCACTTGTTGCTTACTTATGAAGCTCCTGCCTCCAAGCTGTATCTCGGAGGCTGAGCAGTACGAGAAAATGATCTCTGCCTCATTCGTTCCAGAAATCCCTGCCTGGGTCCTACTCAAGAACGGGGCAGATCCCCTTTAATTTCCATTGTTCCAAGAATACCCCATCTTGCAAGTGTTGTGAACCTCCTTTGCAGTAACTGTGAAAGCACAAGTGTCAGTCCTGTGATGTATAGAATCTGAATCCCTGTGATGCTTTCTGTGCTCTCTGCTGTTACGTAATTGCTAAATAAATCAGATTTATAATATAATGCACTGTTCAATGTTGTCTTGCTTTGAGGTCAAACATTCTCAATTATTTTTCATATGATAAATAATCTTTCTTTTTAAGAGATTGTCCTTTCCCAATATGTTTCACTCCTTTCCCTTAGAGATATTCAACCAATTGAAATTTGCCATCTTGGTGTTCAGGGTTTTTTTCCCAGATGAATTCCATCTAAATTTTTGGCAAGTGGAGGAAAATGGCCCACCATCATTATACATTCTATTTTAACTTCCATGCCAGCAGTTTGTGGGTTAGTTACCCCACTTCTGCCCCCATGCCAGTGCTCAGCCTACATCTCCACTTGGAGCAATATATCCCTGGACAATTAGAGCAAAAGTCATTTGACAAGAGAATAAGACATTTGAGTTATAATTAGAATTGCCTTCAGGACAGAGGGACTTACCTGAGAACAAGTTTAAGAGTATTTAAAGTGTGCATACTGATGAGCTGGAATTATACTTGTAGAAATGTATCTTGAGGAAATAGTGCAAATACTGAAAGGTGTACATACATCAATGTGTATCACAACAATCTTCACAACTGGGAAAAATTGGAGACATTCAAGCTGGTCAAATTAAGAGTCCAAAGAGTCAGGCACAAACTCATATGCTTATTTCTTGTAGTGCAAAGGCAAAGCAAGAATGGAAAGTCCCTCCTTTTCACACTGTTAGCCTCTCAAAAAACAAAAACAAAATAAAATTAAAAAAAACTCCGAACAATGTTCGTGTTGCTCAGAAGGGATGGTCCCATTCCTCTCTCAGGAGTGAACTAGCTTGGTTGGACATCTAAAGTCAAAATCCAAATTCTTATTTCTTGACATGTGAAGGCAATAAAAGAAGAACGTTATCTCTTTCTCACTCACACCCTTAGCCTCTCATGGAGACCCAAGGAAACCACGTCTGTGTTGCTCAGAAGAGACAGGTTCCATTCCTTTCTTGGGAGTAAACTGTTCTAGCTTAACTTCTATGAATGGGAAAACTCAGAGCAATCCTCAAGGTTGATCAGTTGACTTGTGCTGCCCAAGGGCAATGCCAATCCCCACTCTCCCATGAAGTGATAATTATCTTCCTAATTATATCACTGGATATTTTTTCTTGATTTTGTTGTTGTCTCTGCGTCCTTCTTATCAAAATCTACTTTGTTCACCACTCACTGCTACCCCAGCAACATGAGCAGCTTCTCACATTGGCTCCTCCTCACTTTGCCCAGAACTTCCCCAACTGCAGAAAAGTGAAAACTCATTTCCAAAATCTAAGTACACTTTCTGCATATGTATGTTCGCATGAAAAATAATGGAAAAAATTATTGGCAAAAAATTATCTAGTATATAGAAAGACACAAAAAGGAGATTATTTATATATAAATTTAAATAAAATTAAAATTTTATAGCACATGAATATTAAAAATATAATAAAGGAATACTACAAACAACTCTGTGTCTGAATTTGATAAATTAAACTGGCCATATCTTAGAAGACACAAAATACCAAATTTCACACAAGGATATATAAATAATCAGAATATCTATAGATCTATTAAATAACTTGAATCATTAATAAATAACCTTCCAAAAGAACTGGCATATATATATATTTTTCTTTTTTTTGCGGTACCAGGGTTGAACCCAGGGGCATTCTACCTCCGAGCTACACCCCCGGCCCTGTTTTTTATCCTTTATTTTGAAACCGGGTCTCACGAAGTTGCGGAGGGCCTCACTAAGTAAGTAGCTGAGGTTGGCCACGAACCCGGATCCTCCGGTCTCTGCCTCCCAAGTACTGGGATTACAAGCGTGCGCCACCACGCCCGCCTAGAACTGGCATATATTTTTATTGGTTAATTCTACCAACATTTAAAAATAAAATGGTACCAATTTTTTTTTCTTTTGCAGTACCGGGGATTGAACCCAGGGGCATTCTACTTCCAAGCTACACCCTCAGCCCCATTTTTTATTCTTTATTTGGGAACAGGGTCTCACTAAGTTGTGGAGGGTCTCACTAAGTAGCTGAGGCTGGCCGTGAACCCAGATCCTCTGGTCTCAGCCTCCCAAGTACTGGGATTACAAGCGTGCACCACCACGCCCGGCTGGTACCAAATATTTACAACTCTTCCAGGAAAAAGAAGAGGGAGCACTTTCTGACTCATTCTGTGCAGGCCAGTACTACTGACACCAAAACTAGATAATCACATTTTAAGAAAGAAAAACTACAAACCAGTACCTCTTATGAATAGAGACACGAAAATGTTCAATGAAATAGTACCAAATTTAATCCTACCAAGTATATAAATAATTATATACCATGACCAAGTGGAATTATATACCATGACCATGATCACCACATCAAAGAGCTAAAGATGAAAAACCAGATGATTGTTATAACAATTGATGGGAAAAAGGTGTATGATGTAATTCAATACCCATTCATGTTAAAAAAAAGTATTAGCAAATGGGGAATAGAGGGCACCATTCTCAACCTGGGAAAGGACATCTAAAATAATTTTATAGCTAACATAATTCTTCATAGTGAGAGATTGGACCCTTTTCCCATAAGATTAAGAACAAGGTAAGCATGTCCTCTCTCCACTATTATTCGTATTGCTCTGCAAGTCTAACAAGAGCCATGAGATGATAAAAAGCAATAAAAGTTACACATATTATAAATGAAGAAGTAAAGCTATCTTTATTCCCCTAAAACATTACAGTCTGTGTAGAAAATCCAAAGAATCTATCGAAAATCTTCCTGGAAATAATGAGCAAGTATAGCAAAGTTGCAGAATACAAGGTTACTATATAAAATAAAGCACATTTTTATATATACTAGCAATTAAGAACTGAAATTTGAAATTAAATCCAATACCATCATAATAGCACCAAAATATTAGGTACTTAGGCATCAATCTAACAAAATATGTAGAGAATGTTTATCGGGAAAATGATAAAATATGGATGAAAGAAATCAAAGGGGTAAATAAATGAAGAGATGCTCCATATTTATGGATTGGCAAACTCAACATTATTAAGCTGTTAATTCTTTCTAACGTGAGATAGAGATTAAACACATTCCCAATTTAATTCCCAGCAAGCTTTTTTGTAAATATCAACCCACTAAATAAAGTTTATATAGCAAGGCAAAAAGTCTTTGCAAGGTGAATAGATGAACACAGGGCCTTTTTAGGATGGCAAAACCCTTATCTACGATACTGCAGTGGTGGAATCATGACATTATGATGTTATCAAAATCCATAGGATAAGCTTTATTTTTAATTAATATTTTTATTGGCAGATCATAATTGTATACATTTGTAGGATACAAAATGATGTTTTGATATATAAATATAATGTGGAATGACTAAATCAAGCTAATTAACCTATCCATCATCCTGCTTATCATTTTTTGTGGTGAAACATTTGAAATTTACCCTCCTAGCTATTTTATTTATTTATTTATTTATTTTTTTTGCGGTACCGGGGATTGAACCCAGGGGCGTTCTACCTCCGTGCTACGCCCCCGGCCCTATTTTTTATACTTTATTTTGAAACCGGGTCTCACGAGATTGCAGAGGGCCTCACTAAGTAGAGAGAGAGAGAGAGAGAGAGAGAGAGAGAGAGAGAGAGAGAGCTGAGGCTGGCCGCAAACCCAGATCCTCCGGTCTCCGCCTCCCAAAGTACTGGGATTGCAAGCGTGCGCCACCACGCCCGGCTCCTCCTAGCTATTTTAAACTGTGCAGTATGTCACATTGACTATTATCATCCTGTCGTGCAATAGATCTCAAAATTATTCCTCTTGTTTAACTGAAAACTCACCCTCTTACTGCCGCAAATCCCTGCTGCTTTGATTCCCTCTCCCCTCAGCCTCTGGTAACCATCTTTCTACTCTCTACTTCTATAAGTTAAACTTTTTATATTTCACATTTAAGTGAGTTCATACAGTATTTTTCATTCTGTACCTGACTTATTTCACTTTGCATCATCTCCTTCAGATCCTTTCACTTTGTCTTTATTTTTTTAGAACAGTTTTAGTTTTATGGCAAAATTGTTCAGAAGGTACGGAAATTTAGATATGTTTCTTGTCCCCACAAATCCATAACTTCACCCACTAACAACAACCACCACCAGGGTGCTTTGTTTGTTAACAATTGATGAATCTACTACACGGACACATCATTATTACCCCAAATTGATAGTTTATATTAGAGTTGATTCCTGGTGTTGTACCTTCTATGGGCTTTGAAAAATGTATAATAACATGAATCTACCATTAGATAGTATTATAGAATATTATAGAATAGTCTCATTGCCCCCAAATCTGTTGTACTCCATTTATACATCCCTACTTCCTCTCTTAACTTGGTGACAACTAATCTTTTTACTTTCTTCAGTTTCCAGAATACTATATAGTTGGAATCATAAAGTATGTGGCCTTCTCAGATTGATGTCTTTCAATTAGTAATATGCATTTAAGATTCATCCTGGTCTTTTCGTGGCTTGATAGCTCATTTCTTCTTAATGCTAAATAACATTCCATCGTGCAGAGGTACCACGGTTTGTTTATCCACTCACCTACTGAAAAACATCTTGGTTGCTTCAAAATTTTGGCAATTAGGAATAAAGCTGCTATAAATAGTCGCATGTGTGGTTTTGTGTTGGCATACATTTTCAGCTCTCTTAGGTAAATACCGAGGTGTGTGATTGCTGGATTGTATGGTAAGATATGTTTAGTTTTGTAAAAAAAAAAAAAAAAAAAACTTCCAAAGTTTTTTTCCCCACAGTTCCAAAGTAGCTGTACCATTTTTCATCCCACCAGCAATGGATGAGAGCGCTTATGGTTCCGCATCCTTGCCAGTGTTTGTTATTATCAGCTTTCTCAATTCTGGCCATTCTACTAGGTGTGTAGTGATATTTCATTGTTTTAATGCATTTCTCTAGTGGAATCTGGTGTTGAGCATCTTTCAGATGCTTATTTGTCATTTGTATACCTTGTCCAGTGGGGGGGTGGTTTTTGTTTTGTTTTTCTGTTTTGTTGTTGTTGTTTTTGTAGTACTGGGAATTGAGCCCAGGGCATTGCGCTCTACTACTGAGTTACATCACTAGCCCCAGTGAGGTGTGTTTTAAGGACTTTGGCCCATTTTATAATCAAGCTGTCTGTGTCTTATCATTGAATTTTAATAATTCTTTGTACATTTTGGATAACAGTCTATATCCTTTATCAGATATGTCTCTTGCCAATATTTTTTTCTCCATCTGTGACTTGACTGACTTCTCATTCTCTTAACATTGTCTTTCACAGAGAGAAAGTTTTAACTTTAATGAAGTCCAGCTTATCAGTTATTTACTTCACATTTCCTAACTTTGATGTTGTATCTAAAACATCATCGCCATACCCAAGGGCATCTAGGTTTTCTCCTATGTTATCTTCTAGGAATTTTAGTTTTTATTTTATGTCTGTGATTTCCCTCCCCTTTGAATTGATTTTCTGTGGAGAGTATAAGATTTATGTCTAGATTTGTTTTGTTTTGTTTTCATGTGGATGCCCCATTATTTCAACACCATCTACTGAAATGACTATCTTTGTTCTATTGTAGTGCCTTTGCTTCTTTCAAACATCAGTTGACTGAATTTATGTGGGTCTAATTCTGGGCTCTATTTTGTTCCTTGATGTATATTCTTCTGCCAACATCACAGTATTCTGATCACTGTAGCTTCAGTTGATAAGCTTGTTTTCCATGAGGGTATAAATAACAATTCTGAAATCACTATAGGACATAAGTAGGGAACACACACACACACACACACACACACACACACTTTTGCTATGAACCTAAAACTGTTCAAATCTATATATCCATCTATATATCTAGATTAAAAATAATTGGCTGATGTAATTTTGGAGGATGACAATCCTAAGACCTTTAGTCAATAAGTTTGAGACCCAGGAGAGCCAATGACCTTGTTCTAGGCCCAAGAATCAGAAGAGCTGATGGTGTAGTTCCAGTTCAAATCATGGCTTGAGATACAGAACAAGCTGATGTTTTAGTTTGAGTCTGAAGGCAGGAAAAAAAAAAAACCATCTCCTGGCTCAAAGTTAGTCATGCAAAAGGATTAGCCACTTACTCAGCCATTTATTACATTCAGGCCTTCAACTGATTGCATAGGCCCACCCACATTAGGACAGACAGTCTTTTTCACTCAGTTAACCAATTAAAATTTTAATTTTATCCAGAAACACCCCCAGAGACACATCCAGAATAATGCTTACTAAATATCTGGGCACCTCATGGCCTCGTCAAGGTGATAGCATTTTGTTGCTGATAGGCAGCATTTTGATGATGAGGCAGAGAAAGCAGCAAGACTGTGATTCATGAGCCACTGTGCAATGATTTTTGTTAGGTTGGCTGAATTAAAGAATAAAAGAATTATTCATTTAGCTATGTGTCATAATGAGAATTCCTGTTAGCCTGGAAATGGTCCCAGCCCCTCCTGCCAGAACACTTTTTGCAAATGGCAGGTCCAGAAGGTGTTCATCTCATTAAAAAATTAAGACTCATCAGGAAGGAACCAGTGCAGGATCCACAAAAGATCTGTGAATTCAATGACAGCAATGGGAAAAATAAAAAGTACTTAACACTCAACAGAAAAAAGGCACAATGAAATATTAGCAAGAAATTAAAAAGTGATCTTGACTACAAAAATTAAAGAATGAAGGGACAATAGAGTGAGACTAAAACATTAGCTTGCAAAGTTCAGGGAAAAAATAAAGTCAGGATAGAAGTTCAGGCCAAATTGAAAGTAGCACAAAGAGGAAAGACATGGTTGAATGCTAGTAATAGATGTCTAGGAAGAGATGGACAGAAACAGTTATGGAAAAGGGTTCATAGAGAGAGTGTTAAAAGAGAATCAGAGTGGATACAACACAAGCATAATTGGAAAACAGAATATATGTGATATATCATATATAAATGTTTTAAGTATTTATATGTATGCAAATTATATATTCATATGTAAAACAAACAGTTCAACACACATACACAACCCTCACAAGTACCCCAGGAAAAGCACGAAAACATATCCAAGTAAAGTTACTGAAAGGATGGACATGGAGCTAATAGCACTACCCACTTCCACATACAGGCAAGACATTAGGTGGTTATGGAATGACATTGGAATGTAATTTGTTCCTTAAACGTTTTACAGATAGACAAGGTGTTGCACATCCAAGTACTATAACCCCAGTACTTGGGAGGCTGAGACAGGAGGTTATCAGGTTGGAGGCTAGAAGCACATGGTAACTTAGCAAGATCCTATTTCAAAATAATAAATAAGATTGGGATGGGGATGCAAGTCAATGGTAGAATGCCCCTGAGTTCCATCCCCAGTACCACACACACAAAAATGTGTTACATATCTAATTTTAAGTACATAAATAGATGCGTAAATAATAAGATTCGTTATGGAAATAGGCATTTCACTAAATACATAAGAGAACCTTCATGTTTTCACTATCAGTTTACAGGAAATATGAAGGACTCGGTAGCATGTTAAATGAAACACCACACACATGCAAGCAGAAAAACACAAAGGCTAAAACACTACACAGGACAATCCGTTTTCTTGACAAATAAATTACTAGCAGAAAAAATGATTATGGGAGATTAAATTATTTAAAAATCATATTATTTAAGCTATATCACACAAATAAAACATGAGTGGAGCTTATTTGGCTGATTTGGACAACCAAAATATTAAAAAAGTAAGCAATACAAGGATATTGAAAAATTAGTAGTATCAATTGAATATCTTGGTGTTAATAAATATAAATAGCCGAGCGTGGTGGCGCATGCTTGTAATCCCAGTACTTTGGGTAGTGAAGATCGGAGGATCTGGGTTCGCGGCCAGCCTCAGCTCTCTCTCTCACTCTCTCTATCTCCCGCTCTTTACTTAGTGAGGCCCTCCGCAACTTCTTGAGACCTGGTTTCAAAATAAAGTATAAAAAATAGGGCCAGAGGTGTAGCGCGGAGGTAGAACACCCCTGGGTTCAATCCCCGGTACCGCAAATAAATAAATAAATAAATAAATAAATAAATATAAACATGTTTAAGATATGAAATTGATTTTGGATATATTTTTAAAAGCCTATCTTTAGACATAATATTGAATTATTTACTGAAAAAATATAATTTCTAGGAATTGTTTTCAAATAATTTAGGGTTGGTGAGTGAATAGAGTGCAAGTATGGAAGAAATACAGATGGCCACAAGTTAGTAATTGTTAAAGCTGGGGACAGGTATACAGGGACTAATTATAAAGAATTACTTATTCTCTACTTGCTTAAAATTTTACATAAAGGAAAATAAGTCCTGTAAAACATTTACAATCATTGAAAGAAAATGGTGATCTTTCTTTTTTTTTTTTTTTGCGGTACCGGGGATTGAACCTAGGGACGTTCTACCTCCGTGCTACACCCCCAGCCCTATTTTTTTATACTTTATTTTGAA
>PVJS01003869.1:20998-72837 GCA_004027185.1 Glis glis | reverse complement strand
GTGTGTGCGTGCGTGTGCGTGTGTGCGTGTGTGTGTGTTGCGCTGGAGCGTGGGGGCGCAGAGCCTTTGGGTTCAGAAGTTGTGCAGGAGCTTGCCTGCGCCTCCCGTCTAAGGCCTAGGCTGGCTCGCTGGCGCCCCGACACCTCCCTCGGGCGGCCCTCCTGCGTACGAAGGCTCTTCCTGGCACCCGCGCCTTCAGTGGCGGGCAGCGCCCGGCGTGCAGGACACCCGGGCGCCGCGCGGGTTCTCTCCTCTGCGGGCTGTCCCGGGAGCACTGTGCCCACAGCCATCTTCTCTCCGCCCAGGCACCAGCGCCGGCCCGGCCGGTACCTCGCAGAGCCAGGTGTCCGCGGAGCGGCCGCCGCGTCCAGCGAGCGCGGAGCCCCCGGGGCTCGACCCGAGTACCCGGGCCGCCCGCGCCTCCGCCCCCACGGGCCCCGCGGATCCCCCGGCGACCGCCTCGCCCAGGCTGCCGGCGAGCCCCGCCACCCCCGGGACCACCTCGGCCCCCCAGACCATGCTCACTGCCCAGACCGCGCCCCCAGACCTCGCGCCCCTGACCCCGGCGTCCCGGGGCAGCCCCTCTGCCCCCCGGGACGTGGCCGGGACCCCTCTGGCCCCCGCTGCGAGCCCTACTGCAGACCCCGCGCCCCGGGAGAGCCCTGCGACCCGGGCCAGGCTGGTGACTTGGCGGGAGGTGTCTGCGGGAGCCTCGCGCGGCTCCACCTGCCACGTCTCAGCGGCTCCCGGCAGGGCGGGGACCCCTGCGCCCTCTCGGGGGTCTGGAGAGCCAGCCTTGCGGGCATCGGTGCCGGTCGTGAGGAACGAAGGAACAACTGTGCACCCTCCCTCTGCAGCTCCCAGCCAGGCGGCCCTCGGGAAGACAGCGTGGAGCCCGCCAGGAACTACAACGGGTGCCGGGTCCTCCCGGGTCTGGGTCTGGGGTCTGGGTCCTCCGGGCTTCCCGGGGAGATGAGTTGGGGTGCTGGCTGAGGTGCGCGCCAGAGTTGGCGGGGCCGCATTCCGGGCCACTCTGTGGGGTCGGGCCTACCAGAGCCAATTCACCTACCCAGCCTCCCTCGATAACTCAGGATGGAGATGGGGGCGGGGCAGGGAGATTTGGGAGACGGTCTATTTTACCTGTAAGAGCAGGAGTCTGGCAGCCAAGGGTTGGGATGTTGGTTCGACTTGTGCAGCCCTCTCTGAACCTCATTTCTCTTATCTTTAAAATGCAGTAAATACCAATGTTACAAGGCACCTCTCTGTTCCAGATCGGGAGACAATACATGGTAGTTACTAGCATTTTAATGCCAGTTCACTAGGGACATGCGTAGTGTCCTACCTTCTCCTTCACCTCTGTCCTTACCTTACTCAATAGATGGGGCTAGCCTTCTTCTCATCTTATTAGTCATACATGATGATGGATGATCATAGTTACAAATGATCAGGACTGCAGGATCTCACAGTGCAGGGGCTGTTGATACACACTCTCTCTCTCAATCTCTTCTATGCCTGGGGTGGGGCTTTGCACATTTGTGGGTGATTTAATTCAACAACCATTTCTTGAGTACTGGCATTAAACTGCATTGAACTAGGGACACGAAGATGCGCAGGACTTGTTTCCTGGGTGTAAGAGGACAGTCTAATAGGAACAGGTACAGACTACCAGAATGGCTCAGAAAGTGCTCATCAAAGTGTGGACAAGCCAGGTGTGGTGGCGCATACCTGTCATCCCAGTACTTGGAAGGCTGAGACAGGAGGATCGCAGGTTTGAGGACAGCCTCAGCAAGTAGTGAGACTCTCATCAACCTATCAAGACCCTGTTTCAAAATAAAAATAAAATAGGGCTGGGGGTGCAGCTTGGAGGTAGAATGCCCCTGGGTTCAATTCCCAGTGCCACAAAAAGAAAAAGAAAAAGAAAAAGAAAAAGAAGTGTAAACAGAGAGCTGAGGCAGGACAGCGACTCATTCACTCTGTGATTGGACAAATGCTGGAATGAGGATTTCACTGGCAGGAAGGACTAGAAAGTTCTTTGCAAAGGGAATAGCATGGGCTAAGACAGTTGTTGAAGTGTGTGGTTGGTTTGGGATTGCCAAGCAGTCTGGTGTGGCTGGGGTAGAGGTCACACTTTGGGGAGAGGAGTGGCAAGGGATGAGGGAACGAGGTGGACCGGGGCCAATTCCGAAGGCCTTGATCCTGCGGTCAGTGGGGCCACCAGAGGGTTTTAGCAAGTGAACAAAACACTCGGATCTAGTTTCCAGAAGCAAGGTGGTCACAGTGACAGGGCCGAGGCTCACCTTAGGATGCTAAATGAAAAAAAGCACGATTCAGCATTACACATATAATTGCATTGGAAAGAAACGTATACTGTCGGGAAAAATCAAAAGGAAATGTGTGAAAATGTTAACAGCGCTTACAGTCAGTGCTTACGCGTGCCCCACTTCTGTGTTTCTGAATTTTACCAATTTGTTCATTTATTAAGGAAATTTGCAATGCTTTGGCTGGGGACAGGGCCTGTGGAGAGGAGGCTGACGAGGACAGGCTGTGGGGAGCGCTGTTGTGCAGCCTGGGTGGGTGCAAGGCAGGCCTGCTCTGGGCAGCAGAGTGAGGAGGGCCCTGTGGAATTGATTTTACATCATTCACAAGCGACACTAATCAAAGAAATATCAATACAAACACATTTAAAAATTCCTCAGCATCGTTCGTCAAATCATAGAAACGCAAACTTTTAAAAAAGATGCATTTAAAAAAATTTTTTCACCTACCAAAAAGGGTAGTGATTTGAAAGGGTGCTGATGCTGATGAAGATGTGGGAAAAATAGAGATTGCCAACCCGGGGGTGGAGGCTTGTCAGCGAGCTGCCATTTTGCCAAAACATGTGGGTTTTGGAATGTACATGCTCTTTCCTACCAAAATTCTATTCTTAGAAACTGATTAAGAAAATAAGAGTTCACGGTACATCTATACACACACACCCATACACAGGGATGTTTATTGAGGCATTATTTTTATAGTAAAAAATTAGAAGCAATCTAATGTCTCCTGAAAGCAGATTGGCTAAATACGTTATGGTACATTCAATGGAATACTAGGCAGCCTTTAAAGAGAATAAGGTAGATCTTTAAGCATTCACATTTAAAAATCCAGTGTATGAAAGATATTCTGTAGCAAATTGTCAGTATTGGTTGTCCCTGGGTTGGGGGAAGGGATACTTTTGCTTAAATAATTTATGATTATATATTACAAAAATAATATGGTTATGTCCACATTTTTTATTTATTTAAACAATATTTTTGGCACTGGGAATTGGACCCAGGGGCATACACCCCCAGCCCTAGTTTTTATTCTTTATTTTGAAACAGGGTCTCAGTAAGTTGCGGAGGGCCTCACTAAGTAGCTGAGGTTGGCCGCAAACTCGGATCCTCCAGTCTCAGCCTCCCAAGTACTGGGATTACAAGCATGGGCCACCACACCCGGCCCATATTTTTTTCTTTAAAAAGACATCCGCACAGCACTGACAGGCCTTTGGTGACTGAAAATAAGGATAGCTGGGGAAGCCTGGGGTCTCTGGCTGGAGTGCCTCAGGCTGTGGCCAGCCACACAGGGCACGGGAAGCTGCTGGGGAAGAGGCTGAGCGTGGTTTTGGGTGCTACCCTTTGATGGAGATATTAAGGGTCCCTGGCACCATGGTGGGCTGCCATCTGTGTGGCTGACAGATAATGTAAGGGCACTGGGCCTCTTGGGGTGTGGACTACGAAAAAACAAATTTGGTACCGAGGGCAAACCTCATAATCTTGCTCTAGCCCCACAAATCCTGCTGTTGGGTGCTTGTTGAAAGCAATGGTATAGCAAGTCAGGGGCTGGTACAAGAGCCCCTGGGAAGCCACAGGACAGCTTCCGTGGCTGCTGTGTGTGGAGCCGAGGCTGCCTAGCTTGTCTTTTGGCTCACAGGCAGTCACCACTGTCAGACTTACTCCTGGCTAAATCTGCAATAACCCGTTTATTTTCCCCTCGTGCAGCTGTGAGCAGTGTAGAGGGTGGCACTGATATGAGAGATACGGTTACTGCCACTCGGGTCCAACATTTAAGCTCATCTGACCACTCGGAATCTAAAGAAAAAACCTCAGCAGGAGAATCAGGTAACTGCTTCCATTCACCAAGCTCCCACCTAGAGCTGAGCGGAGAAGCCCAGGCAGCGGCGCCTCAGCCAGCTCAGCGGGACCTTCTCCTGGAGATAGCATGAGGTCTTAGCAACAGGGACGAAGATGCAACTCTACACAAGCTCTGTGACTTCTGTCAAAGCTTGTTGGGCAGTCTTCCTCACTTCCTCCTATTTCTCACCTTGAGTAGAGGCACAGTAAAAACTACCCTGCCTCTATCCTGCCGTTCTATTGTGAGATATAGTGAGATAATTATGCAAAGTTACATTGTAAACTACAAGCGCTATCCAAATATAACGTAGTCCTGCTATGTGCCGGGCGTGGTGGCGCACGCTTGTAATCCTAGTACTTGGGAGGCCGAGACAGGAGGATCCGGGTTCGTGGCCAGCCTCAGCTACTTAGCGAGGTCTCCACAACTTAGTGAGATCCTGTTTCAAAATGAAGAATAAAAAATAGGGGCTGGGGTGTAGCTTGGAGGTAGAATGCCCCTGGGTTCAATCCCCAGTACTGCAAAAACAAAACAAAACAAAACAAAACAAAAAAACAAAAACATAGTCCTGCTATGAGGTTGTGGTTCCTGTGATGATGTCATTGGCTCAGAGAACTTTAGTTTTCTGAGAGCCCAAGGAGAGGTGAATATTTCCAGCATGGTATGGAACATCTACTTAACAGATTGGTTAAAAAGAGAAAAATACAGAAGAGATGAAAAATAATTCCTAATGAGTGGCTAGTCTGTGGGAGGAGAGCCCGCGTTAACCCGAAGCCTGAGGCTCTTTCCTTCAGCCACCATCGGTTGGTCGTAACTGGCTCAGCACTCTCCTGGTCAGCAGTTTCCCTCTTCTTTTAGAAATCCTCAGTCAGAGCCGCTGTGGTGGCACACACCTGTCATCCCAGGACTTGGGAGGCTGAGACAGGAGGATTGCAGGTTTGAGGCCAGACTCAGCAACTTAGTGGAGCCCTCTGCAACTTAGTGAGACTCTGTTTCAAAATAAAATAATAAAATAGGGCTGGGATGTAACTTTGAGGTAGAATGCCCCTGGGCTCAATCCTCAGTAACACACACACATACACACCAAAAACCAAACCAAACCCAAACAAAAAACAAAAGAAACAAATACCCCCCCAAACCTCAATCACCCTGTATCCAAGGGGCACTCTTGACTTAGCTAAGAACTTGAAATTCCATGTGGCAATAGGTAACTTCCCCAGAATCAGGTAGTACTTTGTTTTTCAGGATATTCTTTTGGAATCCTGAAAGCAGATTTTACCATCTCAACTCTGATGGACCCAGAAGAGATGAAGGATCAGTTTTTGAGAGAGGTGAGACTTCTGCTGTCTAATTTTGATCAGTGATTGCCAGGCAATATTATCAAAAGCAATGTACTAAGAGAACGAGCTTTGAAAAATAAGCTCATTTTGTTCTGCCATCACGTTGCCTCATAGTGACAGGTTGGTTATGTGCCAGGATCTTGGCGGATCTTATCCTCCGACATTTTCCTGAGCTCTTCCCCCCACCCCCTCCTAGTCAAGACAGCATAGTCAGAAGGACGTGAGTTCAAGTGTTGGCTTTGTACTTATTCTTCGTGTAACCTAGCAGGTAACTTAGTCTTTCTGAGCCTCAGTTTCCTCATGAAATAGGAATGATAATAATACCTAACTCATATAGTTGGGGTTATGATTAAGTGATATATTGCATATAAAGTACTTAGCTAACTGTCTGGTGCATAGTTGGTATTCAATAAACATTAGCTGTTATCAATATTATTATGATGGTGTTCTGAATGTACATTTCTTCCAGACCTTTTTCTTCCTGTTCTTCCAAAGTATTCTGGGATAGGAGACTGTGAAGAGGAAATAATTGTTCTTAAATACTGAGAGAAAAGCCTCAAACTGATTACAGAATGTGGCCTAAGGCACATTTCTCAACCATACCAGAAAATAATCATAGGATGTCAAGCTAGAACATATCCTATAGATCATCTAGCCCAAATCATAATTTTATGAACAAGGAAACAGATTGGCACCTGTTTAGTAGCTTTTTGGAAGGCGTTCATGGGGCCAAAGAATAGCACCCAGGCGATTCATTCTAGAACTTCACAAAATCGAATTTCTAGAAAGGCTGGTAATGTGTGTGCCTGTGTAAATGCATGTGCACATCAAGCGTGGAGAGGGGTGTTGGGGAGCTTGCCGTGCACTTTGGTATTCAATGAATAAGTATAAATGGTATAGCATCTGATCAATTTCTTAGCCAAATCACAAGTTATAAAATTGCAGGGCTACAAAGTTAAGAACCCTTTTGGGGGGTGGGGGGAACATGGGAATTTTAAGTTCTCTATATTTGTTTATTCCTTAAGACGGAAAGCTCTATATCTGGTCCTGGCCTGGCCCCTTAAGTACTCTTTGGGGGGTGTACTCATTTGAAGCTTTTGATGCCAAGCCAGAAGCCATCTACCTTCTATTTTAAATTGGAGCCAATGGAAAAATGGGGTTAAGTTGGGAAATTCCCTCTTCTGTTGGAATGTATCTATTCCACAAATGGGGTGACTGACCATGTTAAAGGAGAGACTTTCTACCTAGCAGATTTAAAGGATGAAATTGGTAGGGACAAGGTGTGTGTGTAGGAAGGTTAGGTGTACCTTATCTGTTTGAGCATCATTTCAAACTCCAAATAGAAAGCAAGGAAATACCTGTAGCCAATTTGGGGACAGAAAACATTGTAACCTCATAGTGACAGGTTGGTTATGTGCCAGGATCTTGGCAGATCTTATCCTCCGACATTCCCCACGCGGTACTCAGAGCTTGATTTGGACCAGAGGTCCTCAGCCTTGGCGGAAGTTAGAATCCTCTGGAGAGGTTTAAAAATAAATAAGTAAATAGCCTGCCCCAGTCCACAGAGAGATTCTATTTAATTATGGTGGAGTTCATTGATTTAGTCATTTGCTGTATTCTCTTTTGTCATTAATTCTTTTTCTTTTCTAACAAAATTGATTTATGTACTTACCCATTGGTGTAGGTCCTAATGACAAAAGGCAGGAAGCTAGAGGGAGACTAAGAAAAAAAAAATAAAGGGTAGGGATGGACATAAAGCATGTATGTATGGCTAATTTAGAGCTAGGAGAACCATAGGGTTTGAAGATAGCGCCAATAGTTTCTTTTTCTTTCGGTGGTGCTGGGGATCAATCCCAGGACCTTGAGCTCTGCCACTGAGCTCCACCCCCAGCCTTATTTCTCTCTCTTTGATTTTCAGATCCAAGAAGTCTTAAAGCTCACATTAGGTCATAAGCAATTCAGACTGAAATGGGTCGGCTTCGAAGTGAACAAAAAGTAGTCCTAGTTTACTGATTGGCAGTTTCCTTTTTATGCAATCTTCCCTGAATTTTGAGTGAATTTTAGTTTTTTAATTCTTAGAAGAACACAGAAATAACTCAAGATATGCAAAGAGGCCTAGACCTACAATTACCACAACAGAAAACTATATATGAAACCTGTGTCCCTGGGTTTTAGAGAATGAAATCGGTAAGCAGAAGATGGCGGTATTTAAGAACAAAAACCTTGAGAAGGACTAATGACAAAAAACCCTACACCAAACAACAAAAATCCTGAAAACAAACCCCATTAATCTGTCTGAGGAACAGCAGAGCAGAGAGCAGTGGTTTAGGAAGGAACTGGAGGAAACTTTCTTTAGCAGCCACAAGCTATCAAGGGCGATCTAAATTCTCCGGGATGAAGAGCTTGTGAAGGGTGTTAACACCACACACTGTATGTTAATGTTAGTGACTTGGCCTATAGCTAAGTCATTTTTTACCTGTAAGGTAGGAAATACTAGAGCATGTTGTTCCCAGTGTTAAAACATATCTTCAGAATAATGTTCCTGCATACATTTTTCTTTCTCGTTTTTCTTCAAGTGTCCTGGGAATACAGATGCATGCTAGAAATAAGACACTACTATGTCAAATACAGCACCAACTTTAGTCTGAAATGTTTAAAGTTAAAGTTTATTTGTATTCTTTGTAGGAATATCAATAAAAGACCTCAAACGTATCTATATCTGTACATGTACAAGAACCGTCAAAAATTATTCACAGAACAAAAATAAATCTTCTTTAGAACAAACCCAGGTAATGAAATGCAGATATGGATCTCACATACGGAACAATCTAAGTGCTATTTAGCACAAAAATATGGCTTTAAAAATAAAATAAAATCTCGGGTTTTGTTTTTCTAAGGTGTATCTCTCTTTCTTGAAATAAAAATAAATTATTTAGAGCTATCATTGTAAAATATTCACGTGTATTAACACACTCTTATTAAGGCCCTGGAGATGAAAAACAAATCAAATTTAGAAGGTTAATTCCTCACAGGTGTGATTCAGGTAAATGTGCTGCTGTCCGCTTGAGTTGATTTTAATGTAACTAAGAAATGTCTAAGCACCAGTCAAAATTTAACATTTTCTATTGATTTTAGCTTGGCTGTGGGAAAGTGGTCGTCGAGTCAATTAGTATTTAACCTTTTGGTGAGCTAGGAATCGAAACTGTCCCCTTGGGAGCTTGGACATGACATCAGTGTGATACTTGTGCATTACACACTTGCATCCTCACACAGATGACGGAGGTCCCTTACACACAGCTTCTGTGGAAATCTCATTGCACCAATAGAGAAATCTGATTTTAAGTTGAACTTAAACATTTCTTAGGGAAAAAATGAGGGCGTTTGAATGAAAAATCACAACCGAATAGGAAATTAAAATGTGCGCTGAAATGCGGGCCCAGGCTACCACGTGCCCTTCACTGGCTGCTTCGCGGCGTTTGGAAGTCCAGCTGGGCTGGTTACTCGAACACCTGAGGATGAACTGATCAGGAATAAAGCTACTTCTTTCTGAATCCTCTCCTCAGATCAGTGATATCCAACGTTCTAGAACTCCCTATGGTATCAATAATGATATCTAGGGCTCTTGAGACAATGTCAAACCAAGTCAAGTTCAAGTCACTTTAACTTTTATATACAAATAACACATATAGTACATTTTTAAGAGGAGAGTGGGCGGGACTGTCATAGAATCTAATAAATGAAAGCATTAAATCTAAAATAAACTCAAGAAAGTTTGGGAATCACTGCTCTACAAAATGGATTAACATTCAGAAAAAGGAAGCCCTGGGAATCGCGTGACTTCTGTGGACACGTGCATGTTGTCTACAGGGACTGCCTTGCTATATGTCTATGTGGTTGAAGAGTGGGCAAGGGATGTGAGTCCTCCTGTTTCCTAGAGCCTCTGAGCTACTGTAGGGAAGACTGCGAGGCATCAGTCCTGTTCTGGAGCTTGTGTCTTCCGTGGGTTCTTCCTCATAAGATATTTATTCTATCTCATGCAAATTTCATCACTTTTGTCCTTTCAAAACTCAAGAGCATTCATAACTGGGTCATGACAACAAGAGGATGCTTCTAGAACGAATAAGAATCATTCGAACATGAAAAGAGATCCTACTTAACAATTCAACACCTCAACATTTTTTGCTTTTAAGAAAGTAGCATAAGTACTTTTAATTGACATATGGATAGAAAAAAATAAAGGATCCCAGGTAATGGGTGGGAAGGCAACTGTTTAATGCTGGAGCAGGCAGGGGATTTCATTACTGGACTTGAGAAATGGAGGGGAATGGAAAAAGTCCTTTTGGATTTCCATGATTTGTGGGAGAATGTGGCCTCCAAAAGTGTAGCTGAAAATGCAGTGGAGCTATGGTGTGGGCTCTGGAGCTGCTGGGCTGGCCCCAGTGACAAATCTCATCTGGTGTCGAGCCCGGGGCTCAGTCACAACGGACTAGACTGATCCCTGAAGAGAGCTGTTTCTCCCAGCTCAGTCCCACGACCAGCCTTCTCAGGAGCGCCATGCCATACTGGAGCTAACAGAACTAAACCGGGAGGGAAGCATAACAAACACTAACGCAGACTCACTTGATGGCAGCTGTCTTCCCCTGGGACTTCCAAACAAGAAGTGTGCTCTCAGCCCGCTGGACCTCTGAGGACACGGTGCAAGCCAGGGGTCTACTGAACCACCAAGCCACAAAGAAAGGCTGCGGGTAGAGTAAGCTGAAAAGCTTTACTTCTAAAGTCAAGCTGAGGCTCAAGGGCATGCGGTTAATGTCACAGTTGCAGACAGAAAATCTTTTTCTTTACTGTCCAACCCCATCACAGAGAAGAGAGGAAGCAGACCAGTTAGAAAGCTAATTCTGGCCAATTTGATATCAAGCAAAACCAAAAATCGATAGCAGTGTGATTATCTCATTTTGCCACACTGTCCTTGCCAAAAGACTACCCCAGACCCAGACAGCACCTTGGTGATAGGACGTGGACCATGGTAAGTGCTCCGGTGCTTGCTATAGTTACCTAGTTGTAATCTCCTCCCTTGTCATGGCTTTTATTGCAGAGACTCAGTGAGTAATGATGGCCGATGGAAAGGTAAATCTATTTGCTGCAATGGCCTGGGAAGTTTATTGCTCCAGAGACATCAAAGGGAAACAGGAAGCTCTTTTCCCGAATCCTACTAACATTGTCCTTGTGAATGGCCAAGTCAGGCGGTCCCCCAGACAAGGCCTTCACAAGCACTTCGCCTGGATTCCCGATTCCATTCAACCCTTGTCTAGCCTCGTCCCACAGTGTGGTGATCTACTGAGGGAAAAAGGCGGGCTAGACACAGTCATCTTCTCCCCTCCTCTTCCCTCCAACCACATACCTCCTTCCAGCAAAACAAAGATAGGTGCCACTTGGGCTGGAGAGAAGCCAATTAATAAGACACCTATAAAAAGGGTCACCTGTTGCTGCCTTCTTCCAACCTAAAGAAAACCTTGCAGAGTAAATTCTATGGACTGCAGCATTCTCTAAAGAAATACTCAGGAAAATATGTGGATAGGAGTTGGCTCAAAGGATGATCTAAAATTGAACGCCTGGAAACAATGCTGAGCTTTCATTTTTTAACCCTCTTTTTTGTTGTTGTTATATTTTGTTTTGTTTTTTTTTTCTCTTTATTTAAGCTAACCCCATGGTAGAGGGCTGCATAATCTGTCCAAATGTTTTGGGCATTTAATCTTTTAATGTAGACTTCCCTCTGAGGAGGTCCCAGAATGCTAACAAGATATGTTGTATTCATCGAAAACATTGTTTTTTTTTTTTGTCTCCTCCTAACCCCCAATATAATTTTAGCAGCCCTCTGTAACCTGTTACCAATACCTGAAGAACTTCCAAACCTCAGTGCAAGACACCACCCACATTCCATACTCAAGGCCACTGAAACGGACGATTCTTTTTATCAGGTTTTCTGTGGCACAACTGAAGGCTTTTACCAATGAATCAGACATTGCTGGAGCCGAGAGTAAGCCAGCAACAAGAACAGAGCTGTTTACATCCCTCCTCCCCAACAAAGGGTGCTACTTCAGGACTGGTAACATTTTCTCCTATTCAGTGAATTTGACTATGGTGTGTCCTCAGCTTGGAGGGAAGAGCTAAGAATTCATAAAATACAATAATAATAATAATAATAATAATGATAAAAAGAATTTATAAAATAATTACTAAGGGTTATTAGAATACCCAAGTGCCAAAATGGCTGGCTGTGAAATCTGCAGCTCTTCTACGCACAAGGAGAGGCTCCTGTTTCCCCTCTGTCTGAAGGACACGGGGCTGCTTTGAAGAAAATCATCTTAAAAGGTTGTGGTCGAGGGGCCCTGGGGAGGTTGCTGAAATGCAAGGTCTGACACAAAGACCCACCTGAGAGGGCCGAGATCCAGAGGTGGACGGCAGGCCTGGGGCTCGGTGGACGGGGGTTTGGTGTCCGTGCCTGGGCTCTGCTCCAGAGGGCACACACCATTCATGTTCTCTCTTCCCTCAGAAACATCATTGTTATGTAGAAATACTCGCTCTGGGATGTGGCTCCTTTACATCTTTTTCTCTCTCTTCCCCTTTAATTTTTTTCTCAAACTTATAATTTAAAATGTTAACTTATTTGAAAAATATTGTTACTTTCTCAATAAAAACAACTGCTTAGATCGTGCTTAAAGAGATTCAAGACCCTTTTAACATTTATCTGTCTATCTGACAGTGGAAGGCATGAATGTTTCCTATTTGTGCAGTTATACGTACATATGTGTGAATATATATATATATGTATATATAATGTCGGTTTGTTTAACATGTAACATTGCATACTTCTGGTGATCAAAGTTGCGACCCAGATGCCATTTCACACCTCTGGGGAAAAAGGAAAGTTCTTTCTGTCCTATAAAAAAGCCATAGGTGACAAACATGGAAACTGGGTCATTATTGCCAAATCTACAAAAGCACAGGAATAACAACTGGAATGTGCCATCCTGACCGCTGGGCTTTCTTTTCTTAAACAAGACTAATCACGACTAAGAGAGATGTTTCAGATTGGGCTTCCTTTCCAAATTTTACTGAGGGGAATAAGAGGAAGTAGCAGCAATTTAAAAGTTACAGATGGAGATAAAATTACCCTGTCCATCCATTTGCTAGTATAATAGATAAACTTTTTATCCCAAACGGAAATTATAACTTACAAGTAGGAAAAAAAATTTAATAGGAAATATTCAGAGATTCCTGCTATGTTGTGGTTAGCCCTTTTCTGTGTGGAAGAAAGGGTGTTTTTTTTTCTTTTTGGATGGTTTATGAACAGCATATTTGAATAACCTCTCGAGGGGAGAATAATTATCCCTGTTGGTGATGACTGCGCCCACCGTGGGGAGGAAAGGGCAGTGGGTATGTGAAGATGAACATGGTATGCAGAGACACAAATATTTATAGTTTTGTAAACTCTAAAGAGGAAGGAGAACACCCTTTATTACAATAGGAGTAAAAATTAAAAAGCCCCGTATCTAAAACAGAAAATTCCCATCTGCTGTAGACAGAGGAAATAAACATATTGACAGGAGTTCAACAGAAATCACTCCTAAAGTCCAGGTGGGATGCGATTGCTTTTATCTGTGTCCTCTGAGACAGTGAATCCCCAAATCAGACCAACTGTCCGGCAGAACCAGTCTTGGTTGATCATAGTTAGTGTTTTGTATGGATCTTGGTATTTGCATGTTTTCCTAAAGGACAAGGAACCAGAGTGGGGTTTTTAAACTGGCAGATGATTCCCTGAAAAATCCATCTGACAACGTCCTATTGCACTTCGTGTGCTTCTATCAGCAGACACTCGGTCTCTACCTACTGAACCATCGGCTCACTTCTCACACACACACAGTTCCTACTTTTCCTCCTCTAACAACTGCAGTGCTTTCAACAAGAGGAAAACAATAATAAAAATAGCAATAATTAAAAAGGTAATCTACATTATTAACTTCCTTTTGGTATATTACAGTGGTATTTTCTGTACATGGCCCAGAACTAAGTTCCCTATGTACATAGAGATGTGGAGGGAAAGCATCAACCTTGGGAGTCTTCGCCTTATACCCTGAAAGACCAGCTTCCCCTCTCCATTTCTGAGTTCCTCACGGCACTGCACTGCGGCTGGGCAGCAGCAGCGTTCTGTAAACCTGGGGGCTGGGGCAGGGCTGGGGACGGGAGAGCTGGTGCATTTCCTTCTGTCTCCTCCCAGTCTGGAGTCGCCAGGCCCGTCAGCAGCTGCTGTTTTTGAATTCACCATTCTCCGTGATGGAAAGCTTGGTGGGGTTGGTCGGGGAGATGCCATTGCGGACCTGCATGCTGTACCGCTCCTTCACCTGGGTCAGCGCGCTCATCAGTCTGGTGTTGGCCGAATCCAGGGACACGATCCGCTTTTCCTACAACATACCAATCACGGCTTTATTCAGGCTATACGGAGGCAAAAACAGCCTTTCTCTACTGAGTGACGCGTCCAATGCGTTCTCCCACCCAACGGTACACGTACGTGGTGCTTCCCCATAAATGGAACGTCTCTGCCTCTTTCTGCAAGATGGTCAGGTCCTGCTCCCCTCTTTTTACTTTTCTCCTCCATTTTCTCGCTCTCTCTTTTCCTTTCAGCATAGTGGGACTTGTTACCAATGATCTCTTGGGACATCAGGCTGTCATGTACAGATGACACCACCTGCTACTTGAGACTATACAGCAGCAGTGTCAAGCTGCCTTACTGTAGGAAGCACTTTTGGTCACAATTGAAACGTGGACATTAGGTGGCAAAGAAAGAAGCACCAGAGGTTTCATTTCACAGAAGAGAAGAGCATGTGATTTACGGGTCCCCCCCCCAAAGGGCATGACATTCACACTTGGAAAGAATTCACGTTGTGCTCAAAATTAAAACAATACACGGTGGCAATTTAAAGTCACCGACGAGGTGAGGATGCAAGAGCAAGAGGAGATAGAGCAGCCAAAAGCTCAGACCAAGGAGTTATTGGAATACGGGGAGGGAGATGTGGCCGAGAGGGGATGCTAGAAACATGACACATGAGAACAAACAGCACAGGCGCCTAGACCCATTCCAGCTCGGAGTCACTCCAGAAGCGTCCAGTGAGGAGAGTGCTTTCGTCTTACTTTTGAGTCTCTGAAAAAATAATGCTTCAGAATCACTATTTTGGAACCAAGGGTGTTGCATGCGCACACAATAAAACCCAGGGAGAAGGGGTGAAAAGGTAATCTGAAGTGGAATAGCTAAATTAAAAAAAAATCCCATCAAAACATCAGCCTTGCAAAGATCAGGAGACACTCAGCTGCAACAGCTAGGGACGTCATCCCAGACACTTCCCAACAGCAAGGCCATATTTTTCAGAAAATAAGCTTACAGTTTTTACCTATGCTCATGAATTGAAAAGAAAATAGCCCAGGAGGAATAACCATAAAGCCAAAAGGAGCTTTCCTACCCTGGGGGTTTTTTAACTCACCCAGAGAAGAGCATGGTAAGGTTCACAGAGGAGTAGGAGGGCTGAGGTTGATGTGGCTCCTTGCTATTTGAGCAGTAGCTACACAGGGCCACCAAAGTAGCACTGCTCTGTTGGGACACAAGTTGTCAGGAGCATGCAGAGTGGAGACCCCTCCCTGGGGAAAATCTGGATAAAACCAGAAATAACTATGGCGTCTAGTAAGGCTTTCCTCTGAGCTCCTACTTTGCTGGGGAGGGGGCTCTATACGGCAGCAGTGCGACTGGCTACAGCTTCAAAAGTATGAAAAAACAAAACAAAACACAAACCCAAACTAACTCTGGCTCATTAATATCCCTAAAAAATTTCCTTTCTGCCGGGCATGGTGGCGCACACTTGTAATCCCAGTACTTGGGAAGCTGAGACCGGAGGATCTGGGTTCACGGCCAGCCTCAGCTACTTAGTGAGGCCCTCTGCAACTTAGTGAGACCCTGTTTCAAAAATAAAGAATAAAAAATAGGGCTGGGGATGTAGCGTGGAGGTAGAACGCCCCTGGGTTCAAGCCTCAGTACCAAAAAAAAAAAAAAAAGAAAAATTTCCTTTCTCTGATAGAGAACTCGGTAAGATACACAAAATCAGCACTATTAACTAACTACTAATCTCCTATGTGTTTTATTTTGGAAAGGTAATTCATTTTAAGGGCAAGAAAAACTCAAGGGAAGACAGATACGTAAGGCTTTAAAAAAGAATCATTATTTTATAAAAATTATAGCCAGTGGAATTTACTGGGAAAACAAGTATAGATCTTTTAAAAGCCAGTATGGGTAAGGCCTGGCCAGTGGTTACCAGAAAACAAGAGGTAGGTGCCAAATATGATGCCCCCCATGGTTAGGAATGATCTCTAAACAGAATAATTGGTAATTTCTTGAAATGATTAAAGAAGAAAAGATATTTCAGTCTTGGGATAGATGATAAGACCCCAGGATTAATGAAAGCAGGATTCTCCAGGATTCATCTAAAAAACACAAACAAAAAAAACCTCACCAAAAAAACAAAACAAAAACCCCAAAAAGAAAAAATAAGCATTCGCAAAAATTATTTGATTCTTGTCAAAACAAGGCTAAGAATGATTATAATTACTTATTGCTTACAAAGGTAACCCGTGAAGCCAAGCAACCCCTCTTCTAGACAGCTCAAAGATTCCAAGTGGAGAAACTTCCTTTGTAGTTTCCCCTACTGCCAACGTCTCAAATACAATGAAAAAGAAAAGGAATAAAAAATCAAATAGGAACTTTTTGAAAGTCAAGTTCAGTTGGCAAAAGATGCTCTGACGTTTTGACTCTGCCTGGACTGGGAGGCCAAACAGTCCAGTCCGTGCCTGACGGGAAGGTCTCACGTGGGGAGCGGCAGGAGCTGGAATGTGTAGGAGGCCAGTGCACCGGGCCAGGACTGGGAACTGCTCAGCTAGAGAACGGACAGGGTTTACTTGCCTGTTTGAATAATCTCATTTCCATTTATGACCTGTAATTTAACACAGCGGAGACATCACTTGCAACAGTCACTAGGCAGCTGCTTTGCTTCTAGTGGGAGGAAGCCCTGCTCTGCTCTCCATCTGAGTCACACGAGAGCTCCCGGGAGTCACAATGTCCCCTCAAGCTTGGGTGTGAGAGGCAGCGCATGCCCTGGTCTGATATTTAAGAAATGGCTCCCCAGCACATCATTAGGACCCCTGTGTCCAAGCTACACAGCCCAGGCCTGGGGATTCTGCACCCAGCCACAGAGGGCTACCTTTCTGCAGTTCTAGGTAGGAAGGCTGCTGCAGGCCGGTGCCTTGAGACAGGAAGTGATCTGGGTAGAGGGAGAGACTCTCTCAGGGAGTACCCGGGCGCTAGTGCTTTGAGAGTGAGATGTGCCAGGATTTACTCTAGCACGCAGAGAGGAACTGTGTTCATTTCAGAAATACTTTTTACTACCAGTGGCACCAAGGTATGTGTCCGGGATTCAAAGTATAGGTTCCCTCTCTGGGAAGCTTTCACCTCACACACGTCTTCGTTCTAGTAAAGGATGCTGGAAGGGCGGTTCTGCTTCAGCAGACACTTAGAGGTAAGGTGTACTCTTACAAAGGAAGGACTGGATATAAAAAGTCAAAGGATGTTCCAAGTCTTTTACTATGATAAGATTTTAACATATCGGTAAGCCAACAGCTGGGATTGAGAGACTTTCCTTTTATGGACACTATATACTTTAACTGTCTTTAGTACTTCCGCTTTGTGTTGTGTGTGATGTAGTGGTTTTCAAAATGCAGTCTAGTGGATTCTCCATATATTCTCTAGGGATCCATAGCGAGTCTCTGGTAGAATGCTGGTGTTAGAGTGAGTAATTTATGTATTTAATCAACCCCAGTATATTTTGACCCATTAGTTGGGAGTGGTCTGTTGTTGTTGAATGGTCTCTGGGAGCAGCCTGAGATTGCTCTACGGAAGGTACGCTGGTTCCATCAAACTAGTCCAGAGAACCAAACCATTTGAAGACCACTGCCTTGAGCTATGACGCAGAATACTAACTGGTGTGGTTGTACTGCAAGGGTGGCACTGACTGACATTCTGAGGATGGCATTTCTCCCATCCCTGTCCAGTGGCACTCTCTGGTTAACCGAGAGAAGGTCCCTTCTTTCCAGAGCTTAGCCCTGAGAAATCAGATCCCCTCCCCCGGCTTTCACCTTTTGTGACTACGACTTCTGCTTCACACCTGGTCACCTTGCCGGACATGTTAAAATAAGGGGCAATGGAGTAGAAGCCCTCAGAAGCTAGTGATGGAGCTGTCCTCCCAGCCAACATGCAGAGCCACGACTGTGGCACAGCCAAGCTCCCTCTGCTGAAGAATGACTGTGTGAGACTGGCTGGAATCTTAAAAAGGTCTGTTTGATCTCATTAGTACTAAAATCTCTCCTGGTGTGGCAGTTAATACAACTGTCCCTACTTTACATTGTTATCTTGAAATTCCTAAAGTGAAAAGTGATCAGCACTAGTTTTCCTGATTAAACTGCCTTCTCTATCCAGGCTGTCTCTCGTAAGCCTCCAGGAGGAGGTTTTTTTTTTTTAAATTTTTTTGCGGTACCGGGGATTGAACCCAGGGGTGTTCTACCTCGAAGCTACACCCCCGGCCCTATTTTTTATCCTTTATTTTGAAACCGGGTCTCACGAGGTTGCGGAGGGCCTCACTAAGTAGCTGAGGCTGGCCGCGAACCCGGATCCTCCGGTCTCCGCCTCCCAAGTACTGGGATGACAAGCGTGTGCCACCACGCCCGGCCAGGGACGAGGTTTTATAGTATAAAAAAGAGCCTTGTCTCTGCTACTTCTCTCTTACCCACCTTGGGGATATCTAGAAAGATTGAAAACAAAGGGCCTGGTAAGATCGGTATAGATCTTTCTTCTGGCTCTTAGCAGGACAAAACATTCAGAATCTATGGAGTTCAAGAGTTCAAAATATTTTGAGAACTATGCTCATGAGAGAGTGTCACGACTCACACCCAGCTTCCAGGTCCAGTGTGCTTCAAGGACTGTGAGGCCCACAAAGCATTTTCCCAAGGCTCTGCATCCTACCTTACTCCCAATTCCTTTGAGAAATGAACTCATCCCATCCTTATCCACCCTGTAGGGAAACTAGACCTAGGTTAGATGCATGTTCAAGAATACTAGGGGCTCTAGCATACAGGAGCCACCATCGAGACTGTGTCTGGCTTTTGTTCCTTGTTTCCCTCCAAGCAATACAACCATATTTTGCACTGATAAGATGAAAAGGAGTTAGAAACATTTCTGCCCCTGGGATTTTCTCTGATCCCTGAGGTGTCCGCGTGAGGTGCTTTTGGCAGCCGTCTTCCCAATGGGGGCCCAGGTGGAAGCTACCTGGACAGAGACCCAGGTTCTGACTTCATCAACCTTTTCTTACAAAGTTTTATCCAAAGAGGCTCTCTAAGTACAGCACCAAAAAAGAAGGGCAGCCAAGCACATGCCAAGCAGCAACGCCAAACCCAAAACCAAAAGAATAAGAAGGAAAGTACCTTCTTCAACCTCGTCTTTCCTGCAGTTCCATGACTGTCTGAGGCTGGAGGCTGATGGCAGTGGATGTGACTGACAAGACCGTGAACAGCACAGCCAAGCAATGGTCACTGGAGGTCACAAGCAGACACATGCAGTGCACTCCCCACAGTTACCCCTCAGAGAACGCCCTCCTTTCCACAGGAAAGGAGCAAACCCCATCATGCACTAGGCTGAGATCTGTTAAGTGACTGCACTAAGCACACTGATATACTATGCTGGGTTAGCAGACTTGTCATCAGTGAAAGAAAGGAAAAATCATGGAGCCACACAGAAACTCATTTCATCTTCAAAGATAATGCCATGAACGTCTCAAAGCCTTGACTTTTAGGACCTGCCTTGCTATTTGCAAGGGTTGGAAGTCAGAAGATAACAGCTACTAAAGAAAGTGCCTTCCAGTAGATCCAGAGCCTTCTTACCTGGGCATCGATTATTTTCTGCTTTGCATCAATAACTGCTTGCATCTCAGCGTGATCCTTCTTCAATTCTTCTTCCACAGCCATTAGCCTAGAACGAGGCAGGAAGGAGGCATCAACATTTTCAAAGAGAGGGCAGGTAAGGTGGAGAACAAGGAACTTAAAACTTATAGTTCAAGATTTCTAGCCAGGTGTGGAGGCGCACGCTTGTAATCCCAGTACTTGGGAGGCTGAGACTGAAGGATCCGCGTTCGCGGCCAGCCTCAGCTACTTAGTGAGGCCCTCTGCAACTTGGTGAGACCCTGTTTCAAAATAAAGAATAAAAAATAGGGCTGGGGGTGTAGCTTGGAGGTAGAATGCCCCTGGGTTTAATCCCCAGTACTGCACACAAAAAAAGAAAGAAGCCGGGTGTGGGGGTGCACACTTGTAATCCCAGTACCTGGGAGGCTGAGACCGGAGGATCACAGGTTCGAGGACAGCCTCAGAAACTTAGCGAGGTTCTCAGCAACCTAGTGAGACCCTGTTTCCAAATAAGAAATAAAAAATCGGGATGGGGGTGTAGCTTGGAGATATAAATGTCTGTAGCTTCAATTCCCAGCACCAAAAAAAAAAAAAAAAGATTTCTACTCTTCCCTAATAGAGGACCTGCAACTATCTTTTTTTCTCTCTAAAACTTTTCAAGTGAGCCACTTAGTTTTTTCTTTTGGTACTGGGGATTGAACACAGGGGCATTCTACCTCTGAGCTACACCCCCAGATCCATTTTATTTTAAAACAGGGTCTCACTATGTTGCTGAGAGTCTCGCTAAGTTGCTGAGACTAAGGATCAAACCTGCGATCCTCCTGTCTCAGCCTTCTAAGTACTGGGATTACAGGTGTGTGTCACCAAGCTCCACACTAAGCTTTCTTCTCTGTAATTTCTATGGTTGAATAAAAAGCCTTGCCTTATCTGAAGTGCACTAGGTCTCCTATTCAGAATGCTTGCGGAGACCCTGCCATTGCACGTGCACCGAGTGCCACCGAGAATGCACAGCCGCTTCTGCCGACATTCTTTTCAGCCTTGGGCCCTCTCCCCGCCTCTCTGTACCTCTAGCTAGCACGCCCCTGCCAGGGCGGTCCTCTAACCTGCTGATGATGCTCTTCATCTGGCTGTCTTTCTCCTCCTGCTGCCTGCGGAGCCGCTCCTCGCTGTCCTCCAGCCGGGCCTTGTATTCCAGCAGCAGCTTCTGCATCTGTTGCTCCTGCACCAGCAGCCGCCGCTCGTACTCCTCCAGCCGCCGGCTGGATACTCGCAGGCGCTCCTTCAGTTTGCTAATTTCTTGTTCATACTGGAGCGGAGGAGAAGAGGCACCCATGACGAGGAGAGTTACACTGGTTTTAGAAGTTAGTGACTTTCTAATGAAAAAAACCTGAGGCAATAGAGCTAGATGCTATCTGAGTCGCCATTCCCAATGCTGCTGCCACTGTTATTTAAAATGGTCAACTGGTATACCAAAATGTTCACGAAGCTCTGTCCTCCTTCTTAAATTATGTTTTAAATCTTAACTTGGCATTCGGCTTCTACAGATTTATGTGACTCTCTGACATTAAACTACTAGTTGCTGTAAGCCACCTCTGATCTGTGATTGTATCAAATGGGAGAAAAGATCAAGGACTTAGAAGCCTGACAAATGACTTCAAATAAGCCCAAAGCTGGCTGTCAACAAGATTTGTGTGCCACCTGTACTGCGGGGTCTCCCACATATCTGGGCTCATCAGAGTGCCATTCCTTTGCTTTACTAGAATTAGATGTTTAGAGAACAAGTAACAGGCAGGTCTAAAAGGTTAAGTCACTAAATCAATAAATAAAATTTCATGGCAGAGTAAGCCATTACTCCTTTCTCCCTGACCATGAAAGTGTAAAATACTCAGTCACATGCACCAAGCAAAGGACTACCTGTTCTCTAGGGCTGATTAATATTGCCTCTTGGCCTGTTTTCAAAATGTGGCCTATCTACCCACTTTGGTACCACTTCCTGACTTCTACTGGCTTTGGGGTTAGTTTGTTCCTGTTTTTCTAGGGCCTTGAGATACATCATTAGGTTGTTTATCTGGAGTTTTTCTGTTTTTTTTTTTTAAATGTGGGCATTCAATACTATATATTTTCTTCTTAAAACTGCCTTCATAGTATCCCAGAGATTTGGTGAGTTGTGTCTCTATGTTCATTTGATTCTAGGAATTTTTAAATTTCTCCCCTTATTTCTTCTATGGTCCAGGCCTCATTCAAAACCACATCAAGAAGATCGTACACCATGACCACGTTGGTTTTGTTCTAGGAATGCAAGGCTGGTTCAACATATGCAAGTCAATAAATATAATTCATCACATAAAGAGAACCAACAAAAATCACATTAATTATTCCAGTAGATGAAGAAAAAGCATTTGACAAAATCCAACACGTATTCATGTTAAAAACATTGAAAAAATTAAGGACAGAAGGAACATACCTCAACATCATAAAGGCAATATATAATAAACCCAAGGCTAACATCATGCTGAATGGGGAAAAACTGAAAGTATTCCCTTTAAAGTCAGGAACAAGACAAAGATGCCCACTATCACCACTCCTATTCAATATTGTACTTGAATTTCTAGCCAGACCAAAAATACCTACCAGACTGCTGGTAGGAAATGAAAAGAATACAAGTAGGGAAAGAAGAACTGAAATTATCTCTGTTAGCAGAGATATGGACATGGTTGTATACTTAGAAGATCCAAAAAACTCAACCAGAACCCTTCTAGAGCTTATAAACAAATTTAACAAAGTGGCCAGATACAAAATCAACTTACAAAATTCAATAGCTTTTCTATAGACCAACCATGAATCCACTCACTGAAAAAGAAATCCAGAAAACAATTTCATTCACACAACTCCATACACAATAGCTTCAAAAAATATTTAGTAATAAATCTAACCAAGGAGGTAAAGGACCTCTACAATGAATATTATAGAACTCTAAAGAAAGAAATTGAAGAAGACCTTAGAAGATGAAAATATCTCCCATGTTCTTGGATAGGCAGAATAAATATTGTCAAAATGGCTGTACTACCAAAAGTGATCTACAGATTCAGTGCAATCTCTATCAAAATATCAATGTCATTCTTCACAGAGCTAGAAAAAACAGTCCTAAAATTCATATGAAAAAACAAGTCAGAATAGCCAAAGCAATTCTTAGAAGAACCATGGTGGAGGCATCACAATACCTGATTTCAAATTAGACTGCAGAGTTATAGTAACAAAAACAGCATGGCATTGGCACAAAAACAGACATGCAGACCAATGGAATAGGACAGAAGATACTGAGACAAATCCTCACATTTATAGCCAGCTGATTTTCAACAAAGGAGTCAAAAACATATGCTGGAGAAAAGACAGCCTTTTCAACAAATGGTGCTGGAAAAACTGGACATCCATATGTAGAAGAATGGAATTAGACCCCAATCTCTCATCCTGCGCAAAAATCAACTCAAGATGGACCAAAGACCTAGAGATTAGACCAGAAACTCTGCAATTACTAAAAGGAAACATAGGATCAATTCTCCAATATACAGGCACTGGTGGAAACCTCCTCAATAAGACCCCCAAAGCTCAGGAAATACGGAGGTAGAATGCTCCTGGGTTCAATCCCTAGTACCACTAAAAAAAAAAAAAAAAAAAAGTAAAACAATTGGTAGTAAACAAGAGAAAAACACCCCCCCCCCAATCTAGACTTAATTTTGACCCTGGCTGAAGACGAATAATTTTGGTTTAACTAGAAATGAATATCTGAGTATCCTCCAGATTAAAGCAATCTACATAAAAATATATCTAACTCCCCTTCCCTGCAGCATCATGGACATTTTCCAGAAATGTTCATATAGAGACACCACAAACTCATTATACACAGATACCTGTGTACTGGTTAGCAGAAGAGGTAGAGGTGAAGATGGGGGAAGGGGTGATCATGTTCTTGGCCCCATAACCCTTTTGGTGTCCTATCCCTTGTTGGGGCAGTACGTCAATAAAGACAGACTAGGTTCTACCTTCTCAGCATGCTTGGCTTCATCTGGATTTTGGTCAGTTTCTTCAACATCTTCTTCATATTGTCCATTGTTCAGAACCCAGGCTGCTGTTCTCTCTACCGGGGACATGGTGGTAGAGTCTACAGGTGACTGAACCTGCATCAGAAATAGTTATTAGTATTCCCCCAAGAAAGCTTACTCACTCATTAAATTACACAGAGACAGCTATTCGTGGACGGCATAACGGTAATTCCTCAGTTTTCTCAGCTTTAAGCAATATTTTATTAATGCCAGGGCTAGGGATAGGGAAGAGAATATCCATTTGTAGAAGAACAAACTATTCTGAATAGAAATTGGTATATATTACATCCAAGAACCATTCTTTTTCTCCTAAAGAAAGCCAAAGCCTTAAAACTGTTAATTTGCCCAGTGGCCCAAATGCTGTTAGGTACCAAGTTACCTACAGAAATTAAGATAATGATAGAATGAGAGAAAAAAGCATAACTTGGGAGTTGATTTCTCAGGTGAGGAAGTGTCTGTTGAACCTAGAGATGATCGTGGACCAAAGAGCTGTTTAATGCTGAACAAACTCACAAGGTGACCCTTATGTGTCAGAATGCCAAACACTTTGTTTTCATATTAACCATTCAGAGAAAGAGGAGGACAAGTGACATTGGTTATTTTTACAGAACACTGACTTCCTGATGGTTAAGATCACTCAGGAGCCCATGCTTTGGAGCAGAAAGCTTCCTGGTGAATATGGCATGAAAACGATGGGTGCTGGACAGTCTAAGGCATATTCGTACCCAGTTAGGATAACAAGATAAACTATCCTTTTCCAATATAAATATACACAGCATTAAGAATTCTGGCCTTGAGAAGCAACCCTGATGATTAGTAGTTGGCTCTCTCAATTTTTTAAATACTATTTTCCTAATCTACTGAACAGGAATATCACCACCACCACCACCACCACCACCACCACCACCACCACCACCACCCCACCCACGCATACCCATTCTGATCACCTCACAGGGAGTTGTAAGGATGGAATAAGATACTGCCTGTGAGAGCTTTTCAGCAACTTCAGAGTGCTATAGAGGTTACATGTGAGTCACTGCTATATTTAGGTTTTGAAAACTAGAACTGGATGTTACAATTTATATTAGGCTATTGAACACTTGTTTTCTCCACAAACAGTACTGGAAATATACATTTTTCAAAGAAGAAGGGGGAGAGGCAAAAGAGGGGCAGGGAGACACACACACACACACACACACACACACACACACACACACAGAGGCACGCATGTGCAGAGCTTTGTATGTGAGTTGCCTTTTTATAATGAAAATGGACTTGTATTTAAGGACTGATCATCCCATAATTTCATAATTGAAGGAAATGTTCTCTTTCATGCAGAGCCATATGCATTAAGAATCTTTAAATCATTTTGGATTAGAACCCAGTTAAAGTCTAGGTAGTTCAAAAGAGAGGGTATTTTGTTTGTTTTTGTTTTTGCGGTACTGGGGATTAAACCCAGGGGGCATTCTAGCTCCTAGCTACACCCTCAGCCCTATTTTATTTTTATTTTGAAACAGAGTTTCACCAGGTTGATGAGTCTCACTACTTGCTGAAAATGTCCTCGAACCTGCGATCCTCCTGTCTCAGTCTTCCAAGTACTGGGAGTAAAGGTGTGCGCCACCATGCCCAGCTAAAGAGGGGGTATTTTGATGATCTTGAGAGTTGGAGTGGATGAAAAAGCTGTCTGCAGAAACTAAAACGTTATCAGAGCTGGGCTGGGAGAGACTTTAAGACTATACACACAACAGTAACATGAAGGTATTTCTTAAAGGTTTGAAGAAGAACCTGGTTAGCTGAGTTACAGATTATAGGTAGGTGTCAATAACAATGGCTTCATGCCTGAGGGTGGATGTGCAGTCTACCCAAGTGTACACACGCGCGCACACACATGCACGCAACTGTGAATGAACGTGTAGAAATCCCTTCTCTACAGTCACTATTTTACATGTAGATGTCTTAAACTTCTGTACCCTTAGTACTTGAAACTCTATCTCCATCTCTACTATGGTTATAGATGTGTTTCTTTGTGTGTGTGTGTGTGTGTGTGTGTGTGTGGTACTGGGGATTGAACCCAGGGGCATTCTACCTCCAAGTTACACCCCCAGCCCTGTTTTTTATTCTTTATTTTGAAACCGGGTCTCACTAAGTTGCGGAGGGCCTCACTAAGTAGCCGAGGCTGGCCGCGCACGGGATCCTCCAGTCTCAGCCTCCCGAGTACTGGGATGACAAGCGTGCGCCACCACGCCCAGTTTAGATGTGTTTCTTATAGGACATTTATTTGTATGTCACTCTATGTTTGTCACATCCACCTTATCACTAACATTATCTATTGATCTTTCATTTTCATTCCTAAGGACGCGCAGCATGAGCAGCACCTCTCAGAGCTGGGCAAGGCAGCTGGGTTTTCTCACCATCAGCACCTCACTGTCTTCCTTGATTTTCTGCTCTAGCTGGGCGGGATCTGAGGGCTGAGGCTGAGCAGGCCGCTTGGCACTTCTGCACCACAGCCCTGGAGATCTCCCTGGGGACCTTCTTGTTGGGCAAGTGACCAAGGCTGCAGAAACCGATCCTGGAATGTAGCTGGAGCCAAGGCCGGGGAGGGCTGGGACTGGGGGAAGCCAGGGACAGCAGGGCTTAAGGTAGCAAGAGAAAGTGGGAGACCAGATCCGAGCAAAAGACAGGAGGAGAGTCCTGCCCCTCTGTGGAGCAGGACCGGGTGCCCCGTCCCTGCAGCCTATGCTGGGAGAGGAGGATTAACGTCAAAGCTGGTGTGGTACGTGGAGAAAGGACCCCAAGCCCAGGAAGAGCAGCCTCTTCTAACCGGGGTGGCAGCCCTTTCCTAGTTAGCTAAGCCCCTGTGCTAAGCAATATCAGTATAATCGTTTTTTATGTATTTTATATATCTGTAGATATATTTATATACTAATGGTTATATATTTTTCTAATACATATCAAAAAATTACATGATGATGATTTTGTAGTACTGGGGATTGAATCCAGGGCCTCAAACATGCTAAACTGGTGTTCTACCACTGAGCTACATCCCTAGCTCCCCAGCCTGATATGACTGATTAAATAAATACCTGTGCATACTTGAATAATTTTGAATATCACGCTTTGTGAGCAGTGACCTACGGGATGTAGTATCATCTATAAAAGGAGGACAATTGTCCACATCAAGAGTTGCTATGAGAAATATGAGACAGCACGTGACAGCACTTCGTAACTACGAGGAACCTCACACATACAGACACACTGAGCTCTCCCCCTGCTGGATTGGAAAAGCAGAGCACGATGAATTGTCTGTTGGGAAAGGGAAATAGCAACAAGGGGTTTAGGTTTTTATTTGATATATGTGCACCTGAAAGGCAAAAAGAACATAGCATTGAGTCTTAAAAAATTAATAGAAAGTCGATATTTAAAGGACACAAATGTCTCTTTAGTTTTACAATCCTATCACTTGAACACATTGGGCACAGAAAAGCTGCTTGACTGTAAAACCAGGATTTTCTATTCAATAGCAGTTTGAGATAAAGTAGCTATTAAAACTAATAACCTTACTATTAGGAATTTATTACTTCAAGGCAGCAAATTCAAGAATACTTTTTTTTTTTTTTTGCAGTACCGGGGATTGAACCCAGGGGCGTTCTACCTCCGTGCTACACCCCCGGCCCTATTTTTTATACTTTATTTTGAAACCGGGTCTCACGAAGTTGCGGAGGGCCTCACTAGGTAGAGAGAGAGAGAGAGAGAGAGAGAGAGAGAGAGACAGGGAGAGAGAGAGAGAGAGAGAGCTGAGGCTGGCTGCGAACCCGGATCCTCTGGTCTCCGCCTCCCAAAGTACTGGGATTACAAGCGTGCGCCACCACGCCCGGCTCAAGGCAGCAAATTCAATAGCTTTCTGCTTCATATGGTTAATAAGATGTTGTCTGAATGAACTTTCTTTATCTGTGATTTGTTATGGGTAGCTTTATTGAGTGTCTATAAATGTCCTGCACAACTAATGGTATTCCTAAGAACTAAGATCTTAGCCCCTAAAAGCATATTAAAAACAAGAACAAGCCGGGCATGGTGGTGCATGCTTGTAATCCCAGTACTTGGGTGGTTGAGGCATGAGGAGCAGAAGTTTGAAGGCATCCTGGGCAACTGAGTGAGACCCTATGTCAAAACACAAAACAAAAAGGCTGAGGGATGTAGCTCAACAGTAGAGTGCTCCTGGGCTCAATCCCCAGTTCTGCCTCCTCCACACAAATAGGAACAACAATAAAAACACACTAGGATAATCTAGGCTTTAACTGTTAAGTGAGAAGATGTAAGAAGAAGGGCTGGTTCATTCCACAGGTGACAGTGATAGTTACCGTATCTTATATCTAATATGATGTTCCATGAATTATGAGGGATTGTACAATAGGAAGTCAGCACTGCAGGTCTACACCTTTTTATTGGTTGAGTCTTATTTTCAGCCACTTCCTGATATATCTTAGCACTTTTCCTGGCATACAATAGGTGGTCAAAATAACAAAATAGCCAGGCATCGTGGCATATGCCTGTAATCCCATTCGTTGGGAGGCTGAGAATGATCGCAAGTTCAAGGCCAGCCTCAGCAATTTAGTGAGACCCTCAACAACTTAGGGAGACCCTGTTTCAAAAAAAGAAAAATCTAGGTTGGGGTGTAGCCCGGAGGGAGAATGCTCTTATGTTCAATTCCCAACCCAGTACCAAACAATACTTCAACCCAGTACTAACCAAACAAAACCCACAAAATAACAAAATAAATAAGATTGACCAAATAAATGAGACCAATCTTAACTATTCCTTCTATTCATTATAAAGCCTTTACAAAATTATAGAGACTAGAAGGCAATATTAAATAAATCAAAAGTAGCTATTGTGCTACACTGAAGAAAAATAGAGGTGATTTCTATTTCAAAATTATTGTTATAATATGTGCTTGATATAAAAAACTATATACACTGTCTTTGATAGATTTTCTTTTGATCTCAAGCGTGCTGGTCTTATTTCCCAATTATACTGTTAATCGAATGGCACCATATCATATAGATTTTCCTTTTTTCTTTTGCAGTACTAAGGATTGAACTCAGGGACAGTCTACCTCTGGGCTACACCCCCAGGTCTTTTTTTTTAAATTTTTATTTTGAAACAGTAGCCTCATTACTTGCTGAGGCTGTCCTTAAACCTGTGATCCTCCTGTCTCAGTCTCCCAAGTACTGGGATTACAAGCATGCACCACCACGCCCGGCTTCATTTTTTTTTTTTTTTAAACAGGATCTCATTAAGTAGCTGAGGTTGGTGAACCTGGGATCCTCCTATCTCAGCCTTCTAAATACTGGGATTACAGGTATGTGCCACCATGCCCAGCTCATCCCCAGGCCCTTAATTTTTTTTTTTTAATTTGGAGACAGAGCTGGGCGTGGTGGCGCACGCTTGTAATCCCAGAACTTTGGGAGGCGGAGACCGGAGGATCCGGGTTCGTGGCCAGCCTCAGCTCTCTGTCTCTCCCTGTCTGTCTCTCTCTCCTTAGTGAGGCTTCCACAACTTTGTGAGACCTGGTTTCAAAATAAAGTATAAAAAATAGGGCCAGGGGTGTAGCGCGGAGGTAGAACGCCCCTGCGTTCAATCCCCGGTACCGCCGAAAAAAAAAATTTGGAGACAGAGTTTCAAGAAGTTTCCCAGGCTGGCCTTGAATTGGTGATCTTCCTGCCTCAGTCTCCTGAGTAGCTGGGGTTATAGGAGTAAGCCACCATACCCGGTTGGTATAGTTCTTTTGAATGGTAGTGACTAGTTAAGCACACTGTAGATACTTAATGAAATATATTTATTAATACTCTGGGTTCTCTTTGGAATTCATTACTGACGTAAAGTTCCTCGAGTCCTTTGCAAGTGCATCAGAGGCTCTCTGCTTGCTCCATCCCCTGTATGAGCTGGATGTAGAGCAACAATTATTATCTCTAGTTGGTAGTCAAAGAAATTGAGGAAAGAGGCTGGTAAGTGGTTCAGATCCCATCTTGCTTAGCTTCAGCCTTAGAAAGTGAATTTATATCCACTGACTTTCAAAATAATAAAGAAAATAGAGGATGAAGAAGACAGGAAGAAAAGGAGTAGGAATTCCCATCAGGAATCTCTCCCTTTTGAGATGAAGCTTCCTTGGGAAAAGTAACAATGCTCTAGGGCAAAGGGCCTGACAGAGCAGCTTCGCTGATACTACAATTAGTCATAGCCTGGCAACGCTGGGGTCGACTGAGAACAGGTCAGCTCCCGTCCCTTGCTAGTGTTTATTAGATATAAACACCTCGTTGGTTTCAGCTTCTTTGTTGTCTGGAATAGGCTCTCAAATGAGTAACAACTTCTGCTATCAATTCCAAAGAGAGGGCTGTCTAAATTCCTAAGTAAACTCTGCATTCTTAAGGAGTTTGATTAGACAAGAATTCAACATTCAACACATCCAAATGTGAAAACTGCATTATACTGATGGGCTTATCAAACACCTGTCTTAAAAGGCCTAAGGTTAGGGAACAGGGTAAATCTGACCAACTCATACATCAGAAATGAATAAGGGCTATTACTTGTAGAGAGTACATGATCCGTGAAAAATAAAACAGAGAGGAAAATGAGAAAGAAGAAATCCAAACAGAGGCTTAAAGGGGTCAAAATATTAAAAGTTTTCTGAAAAAAAAATTCTTCTTCTGTAAATGGCTTCACTAGGATTCCATTTCTTTCCTACTCACTATTTGGAGAAGACCGGAGTCGCTCACACTGCCAACAATGCCCTCTCTTTTGTGCTGAGATACAAATGGAATTTGCAGGGGACAAAGTCACTGATCATTACAGACGCCCACGGAACAATCCCCACAAAGAAATCCGCGAGTTTTGAGGAAAGAAGAATTCCCCAACACAATTTGCAATTAAAATATGTAAAGGAATTTGCCTTAAAAATGTGCTGATTATATAGAACTTTAGAGGCTTCATGGGAGTGAGATGAGAAACATAAGCAAGAAACGGAAAGATAAGGAATAAAAAGAAAACAACATAAGTTCAAAAGAGTGAACCATCTGGGTAGAAAAAGCCAGTGTAGAAAAGCCAGAAACGTGAGCAATCAAAATACAGTGATTTTTGTTTCAACTGACACTACAGGGGCAGTTATCAGCAAAGCCATCAACACAGATGAATATCCAAAGCTGTGCTGGGTCATCTCGCTGTAGCTGTGCCCACTTCATGTCAGTATAATACAGATATCCCTTAACTCAATGGTGTGACACAAAAACTAATTTTTAAATTGGCTTTTCAAGATGGTTCACATTTCTCTCCATCCATCCATCCATCCATCCATCCATCCATCCATCCATCCAGGTAGTCTTATATTTACTCACAGAACATGTGAGCTTATGTGATGTGATTATATTTTCCTATAGTAAAAATGTAAATAACAATTGGTTCCAGCTGAGCACACAAAAGGCAATTCAATTTCTAATATTTATAACCAATCAGCATGAGCCATGGGCTTGGGAATTAAGAACTACATGATACGGGAGAAATGGGAAGGCGGAAGTGACAGAAGAGAATTTTAGTTTTCCTTTTCTTCCCAGGGCTGGACTAAGTCAACTTTTCAAAAGTAGGAAGGCCCTTTCCTCTGTCCTTTCCCTCTTCACCAATCTGATGTTCTTATCTCCTTCCTATCTCATCCTCAATGTCCTTTTGCTGCCCCAAACCCCTCGTAGATGTTCATGCCCACAGGGCACTCCACCTCTAAAATTACTTCTGTTTCTTTTCTCTTCCCAATAAACATTTAAATTCTCCGAAAGTAGTTGATATCTGCTAGAGGCTAGCACAAAAGCAATGTGAAGAAACTAATTCATAATAAGGCGGGAGTGACTTACAGCTTTCTAACACAAAAATCATATGTATATATATGTGTGTAAATATATATCCATTTATAAATGAAAGGTATATATAATATGCATAAAATATATGCAGAAATATATGTATTTTTTCTTTTCTTTAGATGAAAATGCTATTAAATCAAATGAATTGGTAAAATTTGGAGGAATATAACAACATAAAAATGAAAAATTTGAGGCTGAAGAAAAACTTTATTTCTTAGATTTCTCAGGATAGAATGACCAACTAGGAGGTTCTGCCCAGAAGTGTGCTCCAGGAATCAGCTTAAGTAGGTCACTTTTTTTTTTTTGGTACTGGGGATGGAACTCAGGGGCATTCTACCTCTGAGCTATACCCCCAGCACATATAAAAACATTTTTGTTGTTGTTGTTTTGAAACAGGGTCTTGCTAGGTTGTTGAGGCTATCTTCGAACCTGCGATCCTCCTGTCTCAGCCTCCCAAGTACTGGGATTACAGGCATGCGCCACCATGCCCGGCTTGGTCATGGTTTTTATCTGCCTCCTTTGCTTCTGTATACAAGGATTCTGTAAATGTTCCAATTTTTTCTTCAAAGAATTATCAATATGAGGGCAAGGAGTGAAGGCAGAAGCTGCCAAATTAGTAAGTGCTTACTCATAAAAATGTAAATACACTAAACAGATACATTGGGATTTTATTGAAGTTTCCCTGCCCAGTTATTTTGCTGCATAAAAGGATTTGTTATAGAATCCTTTTAATCACAAACTCCCTAGCAGTTATTTTTTTTTATATGTTTCTATTGGTGCATTGTAGTCTCACATCACAATGAGTATCAGTTTGGTGTTAACATACACACACACAGCTCTTAGTGTCCCTCCCTCCCGCCTCCCCCCACAGCACTTAATATAATGAGGTTTCAAAACCTCATTATAGTATAATGAGGTTTCAAAAAATTCAATGAATGCAAAACTTTTTAGGAGAAAATATTTTTAGATAAACCACACACACACATACACACCTGCTAAGGTTATTAGTTCATTTCAAAGGGTAAAATTTGTACAGGTGCCTCAAAATGTAATGTGCAAGGAAGGAATGATTAAATTCTTGGCACACAAATAAGAAAAAAAAAGCTTGGAAATCGTATGTTAGGATTGGTGTGACACTAGCTGGGGCTGTGCATGTGAGCAGTACTATAAGGGCCAGGGAATGTTCAGAATACTTGTCGACCGCTTGTGCTTCTATTTTTTTTTACCTGTCCTTTCCTTTGCCTCCATGGGTGTTCAGTTGTTTATTTTTCTAGCCATTTCCAGGAAAAGGCACATGGGATTTGGCATTTCTCTAGGGAGTTGGGGGGAATGAGGTGGAAGCAGTTACTTTAAATTCTCAGCTCAAAATGCAAAATTTTATTCTGGAAGCTTAAGAAAAAAAATTAAGAAGGGATAACTTCCAGATTCCCCAAATCTAGTTGATTTTGCCTATATATTTCCTAGTTTAAGTGTGCAATTACTCCTTCAACAGCACAGATCTAAGCATGAGCTGCGGGCGCGGCTCTGCTGCCCATGGAGGAGGAGAGGCCCCCTGAGTGTTAGAGAGTCTCCTAAGGGTGATGAGCCAAACTACTCTGCTGTCTCCCTCAGCCAGAAGTCTCCCGAACTTTCCATTTAAAGGCTGCAGAAAATATTTACTTATTTATTTTTAAACTGGGGATTGAACCCAGGGGTGTTCTACCTCCAGGCTATACCCCTAACCCTTTATTTATTTATTTAATTTATTTATTTTTGTGGTACTGGGGATTGAACCCAGGTGCATTCTACCTCCGAGCTACACCCCTAGCCCTACTTTTTTATTTTGAAACAGGGTCTCACTAAAGTTGCAGAGGGCCTCACTAAGTGGCTGAGGCTGGTCTCAAACCTGCAATCCTCCGGTCTCAGCCTCCCAAGTGCTAGGATTATAGATGTGTGCCACCATGCCCAGCTTGCAGAAAATATTTTTTTTTGTTGTTGTTGTTGTTTTTAAATTTTTGAAACAGGGTCTCACTAAGTTGCAGAAGGCCTCACTAAGTTGTTGAGGCTGGCTGTGAACCTGTGATTCTCCGGTCTCAGCCTCCCAAGTACTAGGATTACAAGTGTGCACCACCACACCTGGCAGAAGATATTCTTAAGGGAAACCTTGTTAGCAATTGGATTTGTCAATGATCCTCCCCCCCAATAATTTATATATAGCGAGCCACGGAAACAGTTAGAGAGAGTAGATCCCCCGCCCCGCAGCACGCATTCCTACCTGCTGTGTCTGCTGTCTCTGGATTGCTCGCACTTTGGGGACAGGGCTCTCTCTGGAGGAAGAGGACTGCTGCCGGGACCGGCTCCCGTTCTGCACGGGTTCGGCCATCAGGGCTGCAGAGGCCACGGACATGCTCCCGGTGCTCCGGAGGGAAGCGCTGTGGGGCAGGGACGGGGGCGCTTTGGCTCGGGCCCCGAGCCCAGCCTGGTCCATTTTCCGGATCTGCGCCTGCCCAGTGCTGTTCTGCCGGGGCAGAGCGAGAGGTATGTGTCTGTCTGGCACCGTGTGCCTCCGGGAGAAGTCTTCACTCTGGGTGCTGCGCTTGGTGAAGTCCTCCATGCTGCTGTTGCTGGGGCCGCTGAGTTTGAAGTCTTCACTGTTGCTTTGGCTTCGAGAACTGGCAGTGCTGAGGTTTTCCAGGCTGGAGTCGACGGAGGCCTTTGGCATTGCTGGAATCGGGTTGTTGAGGTGGTAGACGGGGTTCTGGAAGGACAGGGGCTGCAGGCTTCCTGGCTGGGTCAAGGCTGGGTGCAGGGGCCTTCTCACTTGGGGTGCGCTCTGCGGGGTGCTCTGGCTTTCCCGCAGGTGTTTGATGCTGGCCACCTGGGTTATGGAAAGCTGGCTTCCCGTCAGGCGGAGAGGCACGTCGAGCATGACAGCCGGGTGCTCGGCCTGGGCCACGTGCGAGTCCTGGAGGTCCATGAGGGAGATGCTCCGCCCGTTGGGAAGGCTGCTTTCCTTCTCGTCCTTTTCGGAGTACGTCATGCTCTGGGAAGAGGCCTGCTGAACAAGCAGTAATGTTTTCCCTCTGAAGTAGCCGTCCGTGTTGTCCTGGCTGGGAGATTTCAGTTTATGCAAATCACTGTGGAAAAGGAAAGGACCTTGAATTACTCTCCGGGCAAACGTGACATAGCTAAAAGTCTTCAATTTGGGCAGAGGAACTTTTCTAAAGTTTCGCAGGCCCAGTGTGGATACTGGGATTTCTTTGGAAATTCAGATTTCATCATTACAATTTTTAGATAAAAGCCAGCATTTTTAGTTTTCCCTCAGAGGTGGAGAATAACACTGTGTATCTACCCCTATCATGGTCTTCAGTTTTCACTAGAATTCCAGTAATCTCCAATTTGGGTTTTACCCCCTCCCAAGGTATTCTGATTCATACTTAATTTGTTCTGTCTAAACCTCCACAAGAAGAAGCTTTGAGCGGATAACCAAAGGGTCCCTGCTAACGGCACAAGCCCTGACAGTCCAGAACGGAAAGTCTAAGCATCAGGGTTGTATCTACCAGTCCCGCTGACATAGCTACATGTAAAATGGTCTTAACTGAGGGTCTCCAGAGTTCTGAGAGCTACATTATATGAAAATATCAATTTCATAAAGGCTCTTAATCTTCCATTAAGCATGATATAGATTTTTATATGTTTATTGACTATAACTCTATACTGTCATCCTAGAAAATAAGTTATCCTAGATCTTGTGCATTATAACAAGCAATTGGTTTATCTCAGATGATTCTCTTCAGTTGCTCATAACTTTAAAGTTGCAAATTCAACCAGTAAGTTCAACAGATTTCTGCTAAGTATAAACATTCTCTTTCTCCAAGACAGTAGTTCAAACTCTCTTTCATACCTGTCAGTGGGGTCTTCAAATATCTTCTGCAGCCCAGAGGAGAGGCTCCCACTGACATTTGGACTGGAGTTATGCTCAGTGAAGCGCCTCAGTTGCTGCTGTATTGGCGTAGGATTAGTCAGAGACTTGGTAATGTCGGCAAGAACACGAGGGAGAGGCCCCAGTTTTGCCACGGTCGCCTGTAGGAAGGAATTTTCACCCTAATTGGATAATAAGCATTGTGACATCCAGCACAGACGGTTTGGGGGATAGCGATGCCCATTCACGGAGGGGTGTGGGTTGGAGGGAAGGGTGGGTATTTGCGAATGGGAGTGGCAGGTTCATAATGCATTGTTATGGAGCAGCGGAACCATGGCGTCGAGATGAATGGAGGAGGCGAAACAAGGCGCAGGAGACGTTGAGGGAAGAAAGGAAATAGAAATTAGGATTATGCAAATAAAAATTAAAAGACATGCTCAAAACAACCAAACTATTGCCATTCCAACTAAAACAGCATGCAAAGCAAACTAAATCTTTGGGTGGCTAATAGACCGAGGCGGAGAAGGGGAGGGGAAGAACCAAACACCTAACCAGAAGGAACTTCAAGACCAGAGGGTTGACTAGTGTGATGAAACTTCCAAAGAAAAAGGATCATGTGAGTGAAGAAACACATGCCGACATACAGGAAGGTGCTGCATACAGGGATCCAGAGCACTGCAGGGCACACAGTTAGTCGATATGCCATCCACTCTCCCAGTCAATCTTGGGAACCCCGACCCACTGCCAACTGCATTTCCATTATTAAAGCTGTTTTCATTGTGGTGAAACGACCTTCCCTTCCCTTCCCTTCCCTTCCCTTCCCTTCCCTTCCCTTCCCTTCCTTCCTTTAAAATATACTTTTATTGGTGCATTGTAGTCTCACATCATAATTTTTTCAGAGTGATAGGGACATATGCATACACCACTTGGTGGAACTCTACGAGATATGTCTCAATATACTTGTTTCCCAGAACCAAACAGAGACGGAAAGGGAGACAGTGTGTTCACACAGCAAAGCCTATTAAAAAGACCATAAACTTGAATTAACCAGGTCTATTCACAAGATAACTGTGTGTGCATCTACTGATGAAGTTACTCAACAAAGAATAACTTTTTCGGCTTGCTTTATCCATCTTGATCATTTTTTTCTTTAGGGGTTGTTCTCATGGAGTCGTATGGGACCTCTCAATTGTTAGTTTTACATGGCTGCCTTTGGGTCTTATCTTGTCAACATTCAATCGACTCTTCTACCCTGCTTAAATGGGTATGAAAGCCATCGAGAGAATGCCCTCACTGGCTTACCAACGCTGAGCCATGATTCATATTAAAGGAATTTACCCTCAACGTAGGTAGCTAGCATTAAAATGTAGCTAGCATTTCTAAAAGTGAAGAAGGGGCTCTTGAGACTAAGGAATGGTTTATTGTTTTACAAACATTTTAAGTACCAGTGGACACACTACCATTCATGTTTCCTCAGGAAATTTTTTTTTGTTAATAGGTTTTACTCTTGTCTAATTTTTATTAGTACAACATTTTTATAAATAGAAAAATGAAGGAAAACAAATCCTTATCACAAAAATAACTTAGTTTTTTGAAGTTTTTCTAACATCTAAACTATTTTCGGCTGCAAAACTGATTCCATTTTTTTTGTAAAATTCCAGAAGGAAGGAAATGATTGGCATGCTTTACTTTACCTATTAATATGATATATAATAACACTCATAGTTAGAAAAAAGTTTTTTCCTCCCCATGGATAAAGTTATTTAAACATGATAAACAGTATTTTCGAAGTTTGTACTTTTGTTTGAAATTATTAGATGAGGTTTCATCTAAATCTATTACATATGAATAAGGATGCATATTCCATATGTGGTATTAATTTTTAGACAAGTTTTCAGATATGTATTATACATATATTAATTCAGATAATCATTTCATAGCTTTCTAGAATTTGACTGCTGTGGAACACATATTTTACTCAGAAATGATGACCAATTACTTTCAGATATCTAGGGCAAAAGGCTCCTTTACCTAGCAGAAAGAGTGAGTCCGATCACTCATAGATACTCTCCACAATTCAGGTGCACTAACGTTCTCATTGCCCATTTCCCATTACTCTTTCAGCCTATTTTACCTTATCAAGTTGGGAAACTACTTCCCACAGTAAGGAATGCAAAACTGAAAGCTCTCGGCCCAGATCGATGTAACCGTCAAAGCCTGGGGTGTTTGAGATGGTGTCTGGATTAGAGATCTCCAAAAGAAAGCGCTTCATTCCGCCCCATTCATGTTCTAAGAAATCATTCATGAATGCCATGTATTCCTCTTTGTTACCAAACCTGAAGCAGAGGGTGAGAAAATAAGAAAGAGCATATTCAAGAAAAGAGATATGATCATTTTGAGTTGACTTTACACAGAGGCATATTGCTTTTTAATTTTGTGGCAATAGCATCTAATTTTATTTCTTTGTAAATGAAAGTGCTAAAACACACTTCCCTTTTTTCTTTTCTTTCTTTTTTTTTTTTTTTGCAGTGCTGGGGATAGAACCCAGTGCTCCCATATGCTAGGCAAATGCTGTACCACTGAGCTACACCCCTAGCCTTAAAAATACTTTATATTTGACACATACCAAAACCCAAACCAAACCAAACCAAAAAACAAAACAAACAAACATTGAATAGCTTTCTATTCTCTGTAGGGTAAAGATACTCATTTTTTCCTGGTATTTAAAGTTCTCTATAGTATAGCTCTTACTTACCTACTAAATGCTCACAGATACAAACTTCAATATTGCCAGTTTCTTCAAAGTCTTCCAAATACATTCTACAGTATTCCCCCCACTTATCCATGGTATACATTCTAAAACCTCCAATGGATTCCTGAAACTGTGGATCATACAGAACCTTGTATATACTATGTTTTTTTCCTATACATACATACCTACTAAACTTTCACCCTTTTACTTAAAGGAAGCCCTTAAATGCTTCTCTTTGGCATATCTGAATTTCCAGCATCACTATTCTTATACTCTGGGGCTACTATTAAGCAAAATAAGGGTTACTTGGCATAAGCACTGTGATACCTTGATAATCAATCTGATAACCAAGAAGGCTACTAACTGGAAGGTAGCATATACAGCATGGATATGCTGAAAGAAGGGACAATTCATGTCCTGGGCGGGAGAGAGCTGGTCAGCATGAGGTTTCATCATGCTACTCAGAATGACATGCAATTTAAAACTGATTTTTTTTTGTTTTTTTGGGGAATGTCCCATTTCATATTTTTGGACCATAGCTGACCACTGCTAACTGAAACCATGGAAAGAAAAACCTTGGATAAAGGAAGATGACTGTATTCTTTTTCTCCTCCAAACCTTTGCTCATGTTCTTTATTTCCACTACAGAAGAAACTTCTTTGCCTATCTAGATTCTAGCTATCTTCAGGGCCTAATTTTTTTTTTTTTTTTTGTGGTACTGGGGCTTGAACCTAGGGGCATTCTACCACTGAGCTATACCTCCAGCCCTTTTTATTTTTTATTTTGAGACTGAGTCTCACTAAGTTGCCTAGGCTGGTCTCAAACTTGCAATCCTCATGTCTTAGCCTCACATGTACTGGGACTATAGGCGTGTGCCACTATGCCTGGTCAGGGCCTAATTTAAATCTATAAAACCTATTCCAAGATAAACTAGAAATAATTTTTATTAGAATTAGCTCAAATATGGGTAAATATGTACCTTTGTGTGTGTGTGTGTGTGTGGTACTGGGGATTGAACCCAGGAGGGTTCTACCTCTGAGCAACATCCCTAGCACTATTTTATTTTTTACTTTTTTTTTTTTTGCGGTACCGGGGATTGAACGCAGGGGCGTTCTACCTCCGCACTACACCCCCAGCCCTATTTTTTATACTTTATTTTGAAACCAGGTCTCACAAAGTTGCGGAGGGCCTCACTCACTAAGTAGAGAGAGAGAGAAAGAGAGAGAGAGGCAGAGCTGAGGCTGGTCGCGAACCCGGATCCTCTGGTCTCCGCCTCCCAAAGTACTGGGATTACAAGCGTGCACAACCACGCCTGGCTACGCCCGGCTATTTTTTACTTTGAAAAAGGGTTTCACTAAGTTGTTGAGGGCCTCACTAAGATACTACAGCTGGTCTCAAATCTGCTATTCTTTTGTCTTAGCCTCCTAAGTATTGGGATTACAGGTGTGAGCCATGGTGCCCAAATCAAATATGTATCTTTCTACATTGGTTTACACATAGAGTATACAAAGTTAAAATAGTGTACTTTAAAAAATACACTATTTATATTAGAAAACAATATTTCATTGAAGTTTTAATTATTTTCTTCCATGAGTTGCTAAGAGAAACTTAAGCCTCTATATTAAGTACATCTGTGATCTATTTTGCAAGTGTGAATTCTTTCCCAGTTATTTCTTAAAATTATTCTGTAAGTTATGAAACTAACATAAATTTACTGAGGAAAAAGCTGAAAATAATGAAAAGTGGAAAGAAAAGAGTGGGTACATCCATTCAGCTTCCTACACATATTTGCTATTTACATTTAAGTGCAACTGCTTTTTGTAACTTTCTTTTGAAAAAATTTTAAGAAGAGTCAAAAGAACATACAAGGAACAGCCATACACCTTTCATCTACAATGAAATGTTAAACAAATGTTACCATTTTGCCAAATTTGCTTTCATTACCTATTTATACATATATGTGGATATATTTTTTTCCTGAACCATTTTAAATGAAGTTATAGACATCACTTCTAAATACTTCCAATACCCAATGTTTTTCAGAATAAGGAATATCTCTTATATAAACCAATGCAATTTTCACATTAACACTTTGAAAAGTATGATTCATGAATCATCTTATATATAGTCCATATTTACATACTACCAATTTTTCTTCAAATAACTTTCTTTTTTTGTCCTACTTGGGATTAAACCCAGAGGCATTCTACCCCTGAGCTACACCCCCATTTCTTTTTTAAAAAAATTTGAAACGGGGTCTCACTAAGTTGCTGAGAGTCTTGCTAAACTGCTGACACTGGTTTTGAACCTGTGTTCCTCCTGTCTCAGCCTCTCAACAGGGATTATAGACATGTACCACCACACCCAGCTCAAATAATTTTATAAAAATCTTATCTATAAGATTTTTTCCAGTTTAAGATCTAAATAAATTTCAAGCATTATATCTGGTCTCTTGATCTACTACAGTATCCTTCCATCTTTTGCATTTATCTTTTTTTTTTTTTTTGCGGTACTGGGGATTGAACCCAGGGGCATTCTACCTCCGAGCTATACCCCCAGTCCTATTTTTTATTCTTTATTTTGAAACAGGGTCTCACTAAGTTGCGGAGGCCTCACTAAGTAGCTGAGGCTGGCTGCGAACCCGGATCCTCTGGTCTCAGCCTCCCAAGTACTGGGATTAGAAGTGTGTACCACCACGCCTGGCTTGCATTTTTCTTTCTTTCTTTCTTTTTTTTTGCGGTACTGGGATTGAACCCAGGGGAATTCTACCTCGGAGCTACACCCCCAGTCCTATTTTTTTATTCTTTATTTTGAAACAGGGTCTCACTAAGTTGCTGAGGGCCTCACTAAGTAGCTAAGGCTGGCCGCAAACCCGGATCCTCCGGTCTCAGCCTCCCAAGTACTGGGATTACAAGTGTACACCACCATGCCCGGCTTGCATTTTTCTTAACATTGTCTTTTAAGAAGTAACCAGGCGCCGGGAGTGGTGGTGCATGCTTGTAATCCCAGTACTTTGGGAGGCGGAGACCGGAGGATCCCGGTTCGCGGCCAGCCTCAGCTCTCTCTGTGTCTCTGTCTGTCTCTCTCTCTCTACTTAGTAAGGCCCTCCGCAACTTCGTGAGACCCGGTTTCAAAATAAAGTATAAAAAAATAGGGCCGGGGGCATAGCGTGGAGGTAGAACGCCCCCGTGTTCAATCCCCGGTACCATACACACACACAAAAAAGTAACCAGGCTAGTGGTCTTTGATAATCTAATTATAGAATTTGATTGCTCTTCCTTATATAGTGTTTTCATATTGCTAGAATAATAGCATATCCATCATTTTGTGCCCTGTCCTTTTTTACTAGTACTTTTCATTCAATTTAACTATATCTTCATTTTCCATATGATTGGTTATTCTTTGTAAACATTGTTTTAAGTAGTTACAAATATTCCCTTGATTGCGCTTACCATAGGTTACTTAATATTTAAGTTTCTCAGTTTTTCTTTTCTTTTTTTTTTGTGGTACTGGGGATGGAAACTTACCTCTGAGCTCCACCCCCAGCCCTATTTTATTTTGAAACAGGGTCTCACTATGTTGCAGAGGGCCTCACTAAGTTGCTGAGGCTGGCTGTGAATCTGTGATCCTCCTGTCTCAGCCTCCCAAGTACTGGGATTACAGGTGTGTGCCACCACGCCTGGCTTTTATTGCTATTTTTATTGACAATACAATAAAAATCTGGTAACATGAGTGATTAGGACCCCAAAGTCTATCTAAATTTTAGGCCTTGCTGGGTGTGATGGTGTGCAACTGTCATACCAATACTTGGGAGTCTGAGATAGGAGGACTGCAGGTACAAGACCACCCTCAGCAACCTAGCGAGACCCTGTTTCAAAACAAAAAAATTTAAAAAGGGCTGGGGTATAGCTCAGAGGTAGAATGCCTCTGGGTCCAATCCCTGGTACCACACACACACACACACACACATATTCGGCTTCATGTATTTTAAAACGATAGGGCTTAAGCATGGTCATGGGAGGTGGGATCACTTACTTGGCAAAATTGGCCAGGTTCTGAATGACCTTGGCAATCAGAGTCAGCGTGCGAGACGTGCGGTCATCAGGATACTCCTGCATGAGGTTGAAAAGACTGGGAGACATAATGGCCGGGCAGAGGAAGCGGAGAAACAACGACGCGCTAATGAGCCGCTCGCTGATGTCTTGCTTGCCTCGGTTCAGGCACTGCTGCTTCCATGATGCGAATACTTCTTTCAACTCACGAGGGAAAACACTGAGAAAGAAGGAGGAGGAGGAGGAGGAGAAAGGTAATAAAACATCCAAATGTAAGAGTACCCTAACCTCTGAATGCAGAAGAGATCCCACTTCAACCTAGCACACCCCTGCTCTAGAGTCAGGCTATGAGGAGGACCTAGTAGACATCCGGGATGAGGCTCTGCCCAATTCATGGCTAAGAGGTGGTGGAGAATTTACAGAAGGCCAGATGGAGACTGGAAACTGAAAGCTATAAAACTCTAGATTAGTGTAAATTTAGTTTTGCAAAGTGGGAAAATAGCATGAGACTCCTGACTAAACCATCTGGTTTAATATAGCTCACCATAATCTCGCTAAAGACTGTTCGTCAGAAATTGTCCAAAATCTCACCAATTTCTGGGGCTAGAGCAGTGATCAAAATTCATGAACACATCTGTTTGACACTAGTAAATATTTTAGAAAGCTAGAAAAATACTTTTGGGTATTAGAGGTACTAGGGAAAACTTCTAATGTCCCCCCAAGTTCTTCCTCTGTGATGACTTTTATATGGAAAAAGGTCAGTTCAGTAAGCGAGGGTCACCAGGGACGCCGGCTCACCAGTAAGAGTTGATGATCTTGCAGAAAGCCAGCTCGCAGCACATCTTCAGGTTGCTCTGATGGTCTATCAGTTCGCTAGATGAACATTTGCTGGGATCCACTTCGCAGTTCTCATCTGACTCATACAACGCTTTGATGAACTCCCCTATTTGGAGAAGATGACAGTTAGTACAACTGTGGTGTCTTCCTGAATAGAGGAAAAGGATTTAGGACTTCTGTCCTAAAATGTATAACAGGGAATTCTTCTCTCAGACCTGAGATGGAGGGCACAAAAGACTGCCCATAGCCAGGCATGGTGGTGCATGCCTATAATCCCAGTACTTGGGAGGCTGAGACAGGAGGATCGTTGGTTCACTGCCAGGCTCAGCAACTTAGTGAGACCCCGTTTCCAAATAAAAAAAGGTAAAATAGGGCTGGGGGTATAGCTCAGAGGTAGAATGCTCCTGGGTTCAATCCCTAGTACCACATGAAAAGAGAGGAGAAGAGAAGAGAAGAGAACAGAAGAGAAGAAAAAGACTGCTCATGAAGGCCACTGCTTATCCTGGAAGTAGACTAATAGCAATCACTAACATCATTACAGTCTTTGTAAAAATAGTAACCATATAACTTTTTTTGTGTGCTACTGCAGATGGAACCCAGGGGCCTTCTACCTCCAAGCTACACCCCCAGACCTGTTTTACTTTTTATTTGGAAACAGGGTCTTGATAAGTTGCTGAGAGCCTCACTAAGTTGCTGAGGCTGGTTTCAAACCTGTGATCCTCCTGTCTCAGCCTCCCAAGTACTGGAATTACAAGCGTGTGTCACCATGCCCGGCTATAACAACATAACTTTAAATAATGGAGTATCTTTTATTTGAAACCACAAGTATATTTAATTAGCATGAAATTATAATTTGTTATAAGGCTCTATCAGGGCAACTAATACTACCATTATTCTAGAAAAACAAACAACCCAATCTTGATTGAATAGCCTACCTAAGTAGAGTTTTAGGGGTAATGTTGGTGCTGAACACAGATGCAAGTAAGGCTCTCTAGACTTACCTCTTGTAAAAGGGATAGTCATTTCACTTATCAAAAAATTATAGCAGCTCTCTTTATATGCTCCTTACATGCTTTTCCATAGAATTTTAGCTTCGAAGCCCTGTTCATATAGCCTATCTTCTATAAAGATGTGTCCAATATTCCCTGAAAGAACAGATAGCCTTACCTGTTTGCCCCTCCATTATACACTATACTTTGTATGTCTTCTAAGGTTCCATATTTCACACTGATTTATGCTTATTTGTTCCCATGTCTGTCTCATTTCTAGAATGAATACCATGGAGGTTAAGAACCAGGTTTTAATCATGTCTAAATCCCTGGTCCCTTCAATAGCTCTCAAAGCACTGCAGGAACTCAGCAAATATTTATTAGAGATGGCAGTATGCATTCTTGTTTTTTTTTTTTTTACAGGTGTTTATCAAAGAGGACTGGACCTTTCAAAGGTCATTCTAAATCTGCTTCTATTACTGGAGGTTCATGCTAGTTAGAACAGAGTTCATGAAGGTGAGCAATAATTCCTACTAAATCAAGTAGCAGCAGTGATATGAAGCATAGTTTCTGTCAAAATGGTGAGTATTGAGGTAAACGAAAGCTTTTCAAAATAGCTACGGCAGAGGATGGGAAGTGGGTCATTTGGAGGAAACTTGCTTGAAGAACAGGAAGCAAAGTGGTGTGCAGAAAAGAAGGCGGTGCACAGAATAAGTAAAGGCTCTGGAGCCAGAGATCTGGGATCAAATCCCAGGCCACCACTCAGGTGACCGTGAGGCCTGGAAAGGTCACCTAACCAGCCTGCACTACAGCTGCCTTATGTGTAAACAGTATCAACAACACCTGTTCTGTGGAATTGTGGTGAGGATCAGAAATAATGCGCAAAAAGCATCAATATATGGTTCTTGGCACTTGCTAGGGGCTCCATACGGGAAGTATCGTCATGTGAAAACTATGCTACTTTTAAATCATTTTTTCCCAAAGTGAAATGGCCCAAAGTAGTAATAGTTCTCACCTGGTGTGTGGGTAGGTTGCCTATGCTGTGTGGCTCACATAATCTAGTTCATTTAACAAGTACCTACATTTCAAATGAAGCAAGAAATGTCAAATATCCCATGAAAGAATTGGTCAAACTCTAAATTTGTATCATAAACATTCTGTTCAGTGAGTTCTTCCAGGTTATATCTATTCTAGGGAAATAATACTAATATTAATAAGTAATATAAATGCTAACCATTTTCCTTTCATTTCTCAAGAAAAGAACCAAATAAATAAACCCGGGGTCCAGAAGTATATTAATTGTAATGCCCAAACTACAGTGTCTAAAGTTTTTCTTTCTGATTATGTTATACTTAAAATTTAAAATACAATTATTTTGCTTTGAAATTATAATCTATTTTGATAATGTGGAATATACCACATTCAAAGGTGAAGCTTTTATAGATTTGTACCTAGAAGGTGCTTACTTGATCAAAATTATTGAGGCAGATTAAAAAACCCATTTGAGTTTGTTTCCTTGCCTCTGAAAATAATGAGCCAAAAGGGTTGCTCACTATATTGCTTATTTTTTTAAATTATTTATTTATTTATTTATTTATTTATTTATTTATTTTGAGGTGCCGGGGATTGAATGCAGGGCGTTCTACCTCTGCGCTACGCCCCCGGCCCTATTTTTTTATACTTTATTTTGAAACCGGGTCTCACGAAGTTGCGGAGGGCCTCACTAAGGAGAGAGAGAGAGAGGGAGGGAGAGAGAGAGAGAGGGAGAGAGAGAGCGAGAGAGCTGAGGCTGGCCGCGAACCCTGATCCTCCAGCCTCCGCCTCCCAAAGTACTGGGATTACAAGCATGCGCCGCCACCACGCCCAGCGACCACTATATTGTTTCAATGTAACTTTGTGTCCAGAATGTTTTATGATGTGTTCTCTATGTAAATCATTAACTCATTATTACCTAGGATCAAAATTTCATGTGGAGGAATAAGCGAACAGGTAAGGACATACTGCTGCTGAAAGGAGTTTGCCTCTATCAACAAGGGTGGAACTCAGGCCTTTTGAGGGATTCCTTTTCTAAATCTCACAGATGGTATTTCCTGTGTGTCGCAGGACACCGACATGAAATCTCACTTCTATCAGACAGGTAAAAGGGGCTAACAGATGGAAGATTTAAATCTAAATGGGGCAGAGTCTGTGCAGTAAAGAGTAATGCTCTCATCGAGATAAATGAAGGCAGGCCAAGAAGCAGGTTGATGTGGTACAATATGACTGGCAACTTTTAAAATCAATTCTAAGAATTCTTCAAACATAGATGCATCTATTTTTGCCCAAGGTGTATGAAATATAACAAAACTTTAATGGGAAGAAGACAATCCAATCCCTGTCCTGAAGGATCTTACCAGTGAATTCTGCTTATGCTCTGAGAAGCGGCGGCCATTCTGACCACCCGGCCCTTGCTTAGACTACAAGGGGTTAACAGAGATTTTTGAGGGGTTACTTGAATTTCTTCCCATGCTCGCTGAGTTAATTTTCATGCCTCATTGAGCCAATCAGCTATTTAATTATTCACTGTCATATCAAAGGACTTGTATCCACTTTTCAATTTGGAAATTATTTCACTCAGAAACCCTATTTAGCACATTGATTTTTAGAATATGATTATTTGATTTTGAAGAAGGAGGTAGTTAAAAAATTTCATCCCTATAGCCACAGAATGGAGAATACTATTGGAAACGCTTTATTGTTGACCTTTATAAGACAATACAAATCATTAAAGCAAACCATGACATATAATTTATGACTGTAATAAGCTCTTTATGTAAATGAGACTAATAACCTCTTAGTACCTTTCTTAATGTCAGTGAAAACCCATCTTTTTTTCATAACTTCCCACCAGATCTTAAACTAAAGTACTTTACTAAACTTAGAAAGCAGGAATTCTCTTTTCTATTGATATTAGGATTCAATATTTTCCTCTTTCCCTTCCTTCCTTCCTTCCTTCCTTCCTTCCTCCCTTCCTTTTCTTTCCTCCTCATTATTTAAAGACTTTTTTTTTGCATTCTCTCTCTGATCACTTCTGTAATTCCTCTTCTTCCTTCTACACCATAAACCCAGGTGCACTGTGATCACAATCTGTCTTTGGCTCTATTCTCTTCCTGCTCTGGTAATCTCAAAGCTTCATTTACCCTCTCCTCATGGGTAAGTTAGACCCAAATTTCCAACAGCCAGCTAAACAGATGTGCTGCCTAGCTTTCCTATCTAAAACTCCTGAGATTTCCTCCTGAATATATGCAAGGTGGAAATATCATTTCCCCTCCTTCAAGCCTACTACTTCTATAATTTCTATTCTTGTTAAGAATTTCGCCACTCACAAAGGCCCACAATTCTAGATAATGTTTGATCCCTCTTACTTTCCCCACAAACTGAAAAAGTTGTCAAGTTCTATCAGTTCAACTTTAGATTTCTCATATCCATCTTTTTCTTTGTTTTCGCAAAGTTTGCTTCATTCAGTCTCATTACTTCTGGCCTTCTTTATTACAACGGCTTCGTACCTCATCTCTGCCTTCAGTCACTTTCTTCACCAACCCATTTAATCAGTCTCTAACATTAATTCCATCAAAAACAATGTACTCTGCTGGGCGTGGTGGCACATGCCTGTAATCTAGGACTTGGGAGGCTGAGAGAGGAGGATCGCAGGTCCAAGGCCAGCCTGGGCAACTTAGGAAGATCCTGTTTCAAAATAAAAAATAAAAAGGGCTGGGGGTATAGCTTGGAGATAGAATGCCCCTGGGTTCAATCCTCAGTACAAAAAAGATGGAAGGAAGGAAGAAAGGGAGGGAGGGAGGAAGGAAGAAAGGAAAGAAGGAAGGAAACAATGTACTCAAAACTTTCACTTTCAGTGGCTTTTTTTTTTTTGCGGTACCGGGAATTGAACCCAGGGGCGTTCTACTTCCGAGCTACACCCCCAGCCATATTTTTTATTCTTTATTTTGAAACAGGGTCTCACTAAGTTGTGGAGGCCTCACTAAGTAGCTGAGGCTGGCTGCGAACCTGGAGCCTCCAGTCTCAGCCTCCCAAGTACTGGAATTACAAGAGTACGCCACCACGCCTGGCTCAGTGGCTTTCTAATGATTACTATAAAATTGAAATTTTTAGCTAGGCACTCAAAATATTGGTTCTAATGATTTTCTAACCTTTTTGTTGTCGGTCACTTGTCTCTCATGTCCTTTTTCCACTAAAAGGTTTTATTCCATACATGCCTCTCTGCTCTTACCTGTCTTTTTGTTTACGTTGTTTGCCCCCATGCTAATCCCTCTTATTGCTCTTGTCCAATGTCTGTTTTATTATAACCTTGCTGCTCTTCTAGTCACACACACAACATGTATGTTTCATTCAGAAAATTTATAAGTTTTTCCAGCTGCAATCAGTTTTAAAATTTCTTTGAGAAAGCACAGGATTTCTCTCTTTTTGGCTATAGGGGAAACCCCATCTTATTTTCCTATATTGTAAGCCTCTTAAGAGCAAGCATCTGTCCAGTCATCTACATACCTTTACTGACTGTCTACTCTTGATAGTCACATATGGCTGTTAAGCGCTAGAAATGTGGCTAGTGCAAATTAAAATGTGTGATAAACGTTAAATGTTTACTGACTCCCAGAGTGAAATTAAAATACCTCATCAATAGTATCTACATTGGTTCGTTGTTAAGTGATTTCGGATACATTGGGTTAAATATGGTATTAATTTCATCTGTTTTTCTTTATTCTTTTGATCCTCACAAAATGAAGACATGAAATTACTCAAGTGCAGGCTGGGCGTGGTGGCGCACGCTTGTAATCCCAGTACTTTGGGAGGCGGAGACCGGAGGATCCGGGTTCGCGGCCAGCCTCAGCTCTCTCTCTCTCTGTCTCTCTACTTAGTGAGGCCCTCCACGACTTCGTGAGACCCGGTTTCAAAATAAAGTATAAAAAATAGGGCCGGGGATTTAGCGCGGAGGTAGAACGCCCCTGGGTTCAATCCCCGGTACCACACACACAAAAAAATTACTCAAGTGCGGCTCCTAGTATGTTTCTATAGGGCAGTACTGCATCACATCCTTTGTGAAGTACTGGGAATATGGAAATGAGAGAATGGCTCTTCAAGAATGCACACCTGCTCTCCCTATCATGATACATCAAAGTGTCCACCAGGGTGCCTTACTCTAGGAGTTAATGACTGAATTTCATGACCACATCTGGAACAAGTGAGTAACCTAGTCAGCAAGAACTAACGTTTGGACAAAAATCAGTTATGTTAAAAACTGTAGATGGGTGCACTGGCGCATGCCTGTAATTCCAGCTACTGAGGAGGCTGAGGCAGGAGTATAACAAGTTTGAGGCCAGTCTGGACAAGTGAGGGAGACTGTCTCAGAAAAAAGGAAAAAAAGCAGGGGCGTGGTGGCGCACGACTGTAATCCCTGTACTTGGGAGGCTGAGATAGGAGGATCGCAGGTTTGAAGCCAGCCTCAGCAACTTAGTGAAACCCTGTTTCAAAATAAAAAATAAAAAGGGCTAGGGGTGTAGCTCAGAGGTGGAATGCCCCGGGTTTCAATCTCCAGTTTAAAAAAAAAGGGGGGTTGGGGATGTGGCTCAGTGGTTGAGCACCACGGGGTTCAATCCCCAGTACCACAAACCAACCAAACAACAATCAAAGAAAAAACCTCCAGAGACCTTGAAGGCAGAAATTCGGAGCTGTAGGAAATGGTAAGAGTTACTTCATTTTTTATTTGAGTTTTGTATGCATGATAACAAATGCTAGGTGAACCCTTTCAAGACTTAGGCAATATATTTATATCATGATATAAATACTCAACATTTTAGGGGAAACAGGTCCCTCAAGTCTAGTGGTGACACCCATTAATATTACTATATGTCCCCAAATCAGGGTCTTGGGTAGCTGCATATGCTACAGGATGATTTCCACACATGTTATAATATACTAATCTGTTGTCTCCACTGGAGAGTACTGCAAAGACTCCTGACAGCTGAAACTAAACCTCAATGCTCTAGTCAGTTGAACTAAACACACAAAAGTTTGCCTTCATTGGAGTTCAGTTTGCCTCATGAAGGTATAATACATTAAAACTGAAAGTGAAAGAGAAGAACATATTTTCCTCTTCCGTACCCAGTGCGTCATGAAGATACTGCTGTCCCACCAACTTGAGGTACTCCTCGATGGATTTGGTGGCAATGGTGTTCTCTCTGAAGATCAGGACGTCGTGCTCTCCACAACGATCCACCTCAGACATCACCAAGTCGGTCAGAAAATCCTGGTGGAACAACATTGGATCAGGCAGAAAGTGACTGAATAGATAATATGCACTAGCAGAGACTATGGAAATATCAGGCATCTTGGGAATGCAGTTTTAAATCTTAAGCTACCAGAATCATTGGAAAGAAAAAAGGCAGTCAGAATAAAAATGTTATGTGTCACTATTCCTAAGTTTAAAATTCCTTCAGAGATTTTTACTGCATTTTTTTAAAAAGACCAGAATTCTGAATGCACTCTCCAACCCTCCAAGTCTCTATATTTTCTGGTTTCTGTCTAGCTTTCCAGCCTCATCCGGTAGGATTCTCTCCGCATTCTGCCCCAGCACCAGGGGCCTTCTGCGTAGGTCCTTTAATACACCAAGCACTTTCCACACATCCTGCTCTGTCACCACAAAGCCTTCTGCAGAAGCTGTTCTCAGTCCTGCTCACTCCACCCTCACTCCCATCCCCCCTCTCCTGCAGCCAATGCCTGGGATCCTTTGGGTCCTAGTTCATACATGGCTTCCTCAGTGAAGCCTCCCTGGCCAACACTGCCCTGCACCCCACTCGTCTGGTCCCCGTGCTGCACACTCCCACGGCACTATGGAGCCTTTTAATCTTTTGCACTTCTTACTGAAATCACACATTTATTTCTGTAATTACTTGATTCAGATGCTTTCCCCAGAAAAACACAAGCCCCATGAGGTCAAGGATAGTGTCTACTTTTGTTCACTACCATATCTCCAGCACACCTAGCAGGTTCTGTCACACAATACATGTTCAACATATAATAGTTACACGCTGGCTGATATCAGCATGGAATTTCTTGAACTCATCACTTGAAGTCACTTTTGAGGCTCACTCTCCATCTGTTTGCCCAACCACCCACTGCCACCCATCCATCTATGAAGAAAGGCATAGGAAGAAATAAAGCCCCAAATAACAGCCTCTCCACTCCTCAAGAGTCTTCAAAGATTTTCAGTGTTAAGTATTTTTTGGGTATATCAATGGCTTTAAAATAAAAACCAGAGGAACTATGCTGATATTACTATAACATTAAGCATTTTAAACATTAATGGGACTTACTCTGGACCAGGTCAACAGGTCAACATAATTCAGCTGTGGACTTAGGAATCACTATTAAGACTTATGGTAAGGGGCAGGAAAAACACTTCACAGGGTGATGGCAATGTTGCGTGTCTTGATTAGATGGCAGTTTCAGTGGGTGTATAACAATCTGTTAAAACTCACTGAACGCCGGGCATGGTGGCGCACACTTGTAATCCCAGTACTTGGGAGGCGGAGACCGAAGGAGCCAGGTTCGCAGCCAGCCTCAGCTACTTAGTGAGGCCCTCCACAACTTCGTGAGACCCGGTTTCAAAATAAAGTATAAAAAATAGGGCTGGGGGCCGGGCGTGGTGGCGCACGCTTGTAATCCCAGTACTTTGGGAGGCGGAGACCGGAGGATCCGGGTTCGTGGCCAGCCTCAGCTTC
>PVJS01003869.1:0-20898 GCA_004027185.1 Glis glis | reverse complement strand
AAATCACATATACATCCTGAAACTTCAGCAACTAAAAAGCAGAAAGAACATATCCATAAAATTTCAAATATGAGACTCAAAAATTCGATAACACCTTACTCCAACTCTTAAACTTTCTAGCAACAGAAAGTTCAAGATGTTTATCAGTGAATTCAAGCACAAAAATTATAATCAGTAGGGAGTTGGTTAGATAAGGGATTAAACATCGAATATATTGATACATTCTGACATATCAAGAAATTTTAATAGCACTTTATTTTATTGTTTGGTTCTAAGTAAATTATTATAATGGTCAATATCTGCATCTGGAATATCATTTTACTATGGCCAGTTTGCTTATAATATATTGGAGATTCAGCCTAGTTAAGGCTCATAGGTCAAAGACTTCATCAATTAATTGGTTGTTGTTCTTACAATCAGCATATTTCTTTTCCCATCTTTCTGAGTTTTTACTTTCATGCAGGATGAAATGAGATAAAACTATCATGGAACAGCTATCAATTATATAATATCCCTTGGTATTTTTATTCCAAATATAGATTTTAAACCCATGGGGACTCTTGCTAATACCCAGCATGGGATAGAGTCACCAGTTTATCTTAAACAAAGTATAGTGAAGAAGAAGACCATCATACAACACTCCAGACCTAAAGACAAAGAATTTGCACATAATGTGGGGTTATCACATCAATCCTATCATTTATTTTATTAGACAATAAAGTGCTATTATTATCTGTCTTTCATGAAAATGGACTTTAATCCATTTTTTTTAGTTTTATAGAATCCATCTCTTCTGAATCTAAGAACTACTAATAAGTTCTCACTCCCCCCATACCTCCCCCCTTCTCCTCCCCTCCTTCTCCTCCTCCTTCAACTAATAGCAAACAAAGCACATTTCTCTAATTTGGATCTGCACAGTATCCGTACGTTCATTTCTTTGTACAAGGTAAGGAAGAGTAATGCAGTCCCCCTTCACTTACCTTGGCTCTGCCGGTACTTTGAAGAATGTGCACCAAGGCACAGGCCAACTCCTCTTTATTTCTAACACTAATTACTGGCTCAAGGACAGAACACAGCATGGTGTAGTTGCTGGTGACGAATTCTGCAAATTCTTTGTATTGCTCCATAGGCAGAATGGTGATAGTTTGGAAACGTGACTTAATCCGAATCGAAGGTCCTCCTGTCTTTCCTTTGTTGGGTGTAGGTGTACTTACTGGATACCACTTTTCTACAAATTGGCGACCAGTTACACTGGCAGTGGGGATGTTGACTAGCCCTACATAATTATTCTTGTCCTTTTTTTTCTTTTTTTCTACATCCTTATAAATGTGAACTGTGATGCTATGAAGAGGTGGAAGGCTATAGAATTCAAAATGTTCACCCCAGAAAATATTGTCTGCTTTGGTCTTGCTGGTTGTACGAGCAAAGAGGGTATCATCAAGGCACAGTTCACAGAAATATTTCTTTTTAGGGGCAAGGTCCTTGGCTTCAATGATCCATAAACGAAGAACATTTTCAGCTCGTCTGCAATTGTCCTATAAAGAGGCAACAGTATTGAGTTTGAGAGCTGACATCTCAGAAAGAACATTTCTTCTTAAAGTGGTGCTGATCATATATCCTATTAAGAAGAGTCAGCAAATAATGCAAAGATTTTCTATCTAATTTTTTAGATAATAGCAAGTTCTAAACAAGAATGTTTCAGAATCTTAGACAACTGTACATATTCTCTTTTACTTGGGCAAAACAAACAAACTTGTAACAGTAACTTCTCATATAGACAACCTAGTGGCAACTGAATTAGTTTCTAAAAATATACCAGAGATAATAAATAGTTAACAAGCTTGTGTTCTAGTCCCATATCTATCATGTATTAGCTCTGACACTTTTCTGATTCTTCTTATCTATACTGGTAAAATCATGACAGTAAAATCATGCAGTGAGATTATTTTTAGCACAAAATGTCATAACATGTACATGTGCCTTAAAACTGTTAAGCTCTATAAAAATTAAGATATTATTACTACATTTATCTTCTATCAACTTACTGCTTACAAAGTGAACTTTTTCAATACTCAAAGCCAGTATTACCTTATTTGGTTGAACAGTCCTGCGAAGGTTTTCCATCCACTTATCTCTTTCTGAAGCAGAGTTACAGCTGAAGCATTTACTTCCACTTAAGTAGGTGACCTTCAACATGAAGATTAAAAATGAGGAAAAGGAAACATAAGAATTGGGGGCTCTATCTTCCTACTTCTATCATTTAGGAGTTAAGGATATGCTCTGGAACCAAATTATACTATAGGAATCTAAAATGATCTGTTAGTTTTGTAGTATCTCTGTTTAAATCTACATCCACTTTTTCGGTGGGTCTCTCGGTAACATTCAGGTATGAGAACAAAGGTCATTTAAAACTCAACTGGGCTACAAATCAGAAAAAGCAAAGATAAAAATCTTTCAGGTCACAGCTTAAATTACCTGAAGATGAATATGCTCAATCCTGGGTTAAAAAACCTCTTTACAGACATAGTAACAGAATTTTTCAAACCTAGAAAACGAGATGGACATTCACATACAGGAGACATTCAGAACCCCAGATAGACAAGATCAAACAGGAACTTCCCCATGGTACATTATAATCAAAATGACTAAGGTAGAGGTCAAGGACAGAATCTTAAAAGTGTTGAGAGCAAAAGGCCAGGTGACATTCAGAGGAAAAACAATAAGGATTACTCCAACCTAAATTCTAAAAGCCAGGAAGGCTTGGAATGATGTGTCCCAAGCCTTGAAAGAAAAAAACTCCTAACCAAGATTGCTATATCTAGCAAAGCGATCTTTCAAAATCGATGGAAAAATAAAAACACTTAAAAAATTAAACACAAAGAAGAAATAAAAAATAAACACCAGAACCAGGGAAGGGACAAATTCTTAGACAAGTAATCAAATAAAAGAGAAATTATGCTGTATCAAATAGAAAATATGACTCAAAATGGCAGGAAGTGAAAATCACCTCTCTATAATAATCCTGAATGTAAACGGTCTCAACTTCCCAATTAAAAGACATAGACTGGCAAAGTGGATTAAAAGATCAAAATCCAACTATATGCTACTTGCAAGAAATTTACCTTACAGACGAAGACATTCACAGGCTAAAGGTGAAAGGATGAAGAAAGATATTCCATATGAATGGAGACTGAAAGCAAGCAGGGGTATCTACCCTCACATCCGACAAAGCAGACTCATCAGAAGAGATAAAGAGAGTAATTTCTTACTGATAAAAGGAATAATCCAACAAGAAGATATAACAATAGTAAACATTTATGCCTAAACATAGTTGGTGCACCCACTTACATAAAAAAACACTTCTTGATATTAAGACTAAGATAGACCCCAATACAATAATAATGGGAGACTTCAACACACCTCTCTCATCATAAGATCGGTCATCTAGACAAAAGATCAGTAAAGACTCATCAGACCTAAAGACTACTATAAACCAAATGGACCTATTAGACATCTACAGAACATTTTACCCAACAACAGCTGAATTCACATTCTTCTCAGCTGCTCATAGAACATTCTCCAAAACAGACCATTTTCTAGGCCGCAAAGCAAGTATTAGCAGATTAAAAAAAATTGATATAATTCCTTGCATCTTTTCAGATCATAAGGGACTGAAAGTAGAAATCAACAACAGAAAGATCCAGAGGGGTTACATAAATACATGGCGATTGAGTGATACACTTTTGAATGACTGGATCACAAGAAATAAAGGGAGATTAAAAAATTTTCAGTACCAAATGAAAACAGAGACACAATTTACCAAAACCTCTGGCATACTCTGGAGGTTTTAAGAAAAAATTTATAGCATTGAGGGCCCACACTGAAAACAAACCAATGAACAAGCAAAATAATAATAACAGAAAGACTCCAGATAAACAATCTAATGATGCATCTCAGAGTCCTTGAAACACAGGAACAGGACATCCCCAAGGCTAGTAGAAGGGAAGAAATACTTTAATTAATATCAGAGCAGAAATCAATGAGAGAGAATAAAAAACACAAAAGATCAATATAACAAAAAGCTGTTTTTTTGAGAGATAAATAAGATTGATAAACCCTTAACAAACCTAACAGAAAGAATTGACCCAAATTACTAAAATAAGAGACGAAAAAAGGAGACATCACCACAGATAGTGTGGCATTCCAGAGGGTCATTAGAAACTATTTTGAAAATGTATAGTCCAATAAACTGGAAAACCTAGAAGAAATTGACAAATTTTTAGATACATACAACCTACCTAAATTGAACCAAGAGGATATAGAAAATCTAAACAGACCAATAACAAGCAAAGAGATTGAAACACCAGTATAGAGCCTTCCATCAAAGTCCAGGTCCAGACATATTCCAAGCTGAATTCTGTAATACCGTTAATCAAATCACTTCATGAAACAGAAAGAGATGGAATATTTCCAAACTCATTCTATGTAGCCAGTAACTTCTTGATATCAACACTGAATAAAGCTACTTCAAGAAAGGAAAATTACAGGCCAATATCTTTGATGAACAGAGATGCAAACTTTCTTAATGAAATACTAGCAATCTGCATTCAAAAGCACATCAAGAAAACTATATACCATGACCAAGTTGGTTTCATTCCAGTGATGCAGGACTGGTTCAACACATACAAATCAATAACTGTAATTCACCACATAAATAGAACTAAGGACAAAAATCACATGATCATCTCAATAGACACAAAAAAAGCATTTGACAAAATCCAACACCTATTCATGTTAAAAAGACTGAAGAAATTAGGAATTGAAGGAACTTCGCTAAACATCATAAAGGCCATATAATGGTTAACCCAAAGCCAACATTATACTGAATAGGAAAAAATTAAAAAAATTCCCTTTAAAATCAGGAACAAGACAAGAATGCCCACTACTGCCATTCCACTTCAATATAGTTCTTGAAATTCTAGCCAGAGCAATAAGGCAAGAAAAAGAAAGGAAAGAAGACCTCAAATTATCTGTTTACAGATGATATAATTCTATACTTAGAATATCCAAAAAACTCAACCATAAGTTTTCTAGAGCTGATAAACAAATTCAGCAAAGTAGCTGGGTACAATATCAACTTACAAAAATCATTAGGTTTTCTATACACCAACCAAGAATCCACTGAAAAAGAAATCTGGAAGACAATTTCATTTACAATAGCCTCAAAAACAAAAAACCTAACAAAACAATGATCACCACCACCACCACCACCACAACAAAACACATAGGAATATATCTAACCAAGGAGGTAAAAGACCTCTACAATTAAAATTATAAAAGACTAAAGAAGGAAACTGAAGAAGACAATAGAGGCTAGAAAGAACTCCCATTTTCTTGGATAGGTGGAATAAATATTATCAAAATGGCCATACTACCAAAAGCAATCTACAGATTCAATGCAATCCCTATCAAAATACCAATGTCATTCTTCACAGAGATAGAAAAAACAGTGCTAAAATTCATATGGACAAACAAAAGACCTAGAATAGCCAAAGAAGTTATGAGTAATAAGAACTGTGCTGGAGGCATCACAACCTGATTTCAAATTATACTGCAGAGCTACAGAAACAAAACCAGCATGGTATTGGCACAAAAACATACACAGAGACCAATGGAATAGACTAGAAGCAGCTGGGTGTGGTGGCACACACCTGTAATCCCAGTACTTGGGAGTCTGAGACAGGATCACAGGTTTTCAGCCATCCTCAGCAATTTAGTGAGACCCAGTTTCCAAACAAAAAATAAAATTGCTTTTGGGGGGCAGGCTGTAGCTTGGACATAGAATACTCCTGGGTTCACACACACAGAGAATATAAGCTATGGAAACAAATCCTCAAACTTATAGTCAGTTGATTTTTGACAAAGGAGCCAAAAACATACGTTGGAGAAAAGACAGCCTTTTTAATAAGTGGTGCTGGGAAAAGTGGATGTCCACATGTTAAAGAATGAAACTCGACCCCAATCTCTCACCCTGCACAAGAGTCAGCTCATGATGGATCAAAGACCTATAAATTAGACCAGAAACTTTGTCATTACTAGAAGAGAGCACAGACTTCCTCAATAAGATCCCTTTTAAAGCTCAGGAAATAAAAATGATAATCAATAAATGGGATAGCATCAAATTAAAACCCTTCTGCATAGCAAAGGAAACCATCAAGAGTCTGAAGAGAGAGCCTTCAGAATGGGAGAAAATCTTTGCCAGCTATTTCTCTGATAAGGGACTTAGAATATATGAAGAACTTAAAACAAGCCCAATCAAAACAATGGACAATTGATGTGAATAGACATTTTTCAAAAGAAGAAATACAAATGGCCAATAAAGAAATACAAATATATAAAGAAAGTTCAACATCATTAGCTCTCAAGGAAATGCAAATCAAAACTACACTGAGATTCCATCTAACTCCAGTTAGAATGGCAATCAGGAATGCAAACAATACTAAATGCTGGTGAGGATGTGGGGAAATAGGAACCCTTATACACTGTTGGTGGGATTGTAAATTGGTACACCCACTAAGAAGATCTGTATGGACGTTCCTCAAAAGACTAGGAACAAGCTGGGCATAGTGGCACATGCCTGTAAGCCTGTAATCCCAGGACTTGGGAGGCTGAAACAGAAGGATCACAAGGATGAGACCAGTCTCAGCAGCTCAAGGAGACTCTCAGCAACCTAGCGAGACCCCGTTTCAAAAAAAAAAAAGGCTAAGTGTAGCTTGGAGGTAGAACACCCATGTTCAATCCCCAGCTTCTCTCTCCCCCTCTCCCCCCAAACACACACACACACACACACACACACACACACACACACACACACGAATAGGAATGAAACCACCATATGATCCAGTTATACCACTCCTCAGTATCTTTCCAAAGGAAATAAAGTCAGAATACTACAGTGATATATGCATGCCCATATTTACTGCAGCACAATTCGAAAGAGCAAAATTATGGAACCCACCTAGGTGTCCATCAACAGATGAATGAATAATGAAAATGTGGCATATATACACAATGGAATTTTACTCAGGCATAAAGAAGAACGAAATTATGTCATTTTCAGGAAAATGGATGGAACTACAGAATATTATGCTAAGTGACATCAGCCAGACTAAAAAGTCAAGGGTTGAACATTTTCTCTCCTATGTGGAAGCAAAGAAAAAATAGGAAACAAAAAGGACTTTAGATAATTGAGGAGAGTGACTGGTAGAATAATGGAAAGGGATCGGGAGAGGGAGGCGGGGAGAGGAAACGGAAGAACTGATTAAAGAGACAGTTCAAATTATGCCATGCCCATGTATAAATGTCTAGCTACCAATCTCACTATTACGTATGGGGAGGATTGGGGAGTGGCTTGGGACTGGAAGGGAAAAACACGAGGACATGTGTGCATGTGTTTGCATGGCTTTGACCCTCACTAAGGTTCAAAGAAAAAAGAAGACCTTAGAGGTCTTGAAATGTACCAATAAAAGTATAATTACAACGCACCAATAAAAGTATAAAAAAGGGAAGAGTTTCTAAAACAGCTTATCAGATTTCTTAAAACTGCCTTCACTATAACATTGTAGAAGGCTACTAAATGAAATTGAAAAGAATTAATAGTGTTGCATTACTGTCGTTGGAATTCATTTCTCCCCTACTAGGCAACGAGCCTGTTGATTTCCAGTCATTTATAAGGTTAGCCTGACCACTATTACCACTGTTCTTTAAAGTGAGACATGAGACATGTTGTCTATATGCCTAGCACTTAATGCTGGGCTTGGTATATAGTCTATTGAACTGAGTTCCACAAATAAGGAAAAACTCAAATGGTTTTTATTAAAAAGAACACCAGTAAATGACCTGTTCAAATTGCTGAAGTCTGCTGATAACATCAACTCAATCTCAGGTCATAATCATGTGGACTGGGTTAGATGATATGCTCTGTCCAATATGGCAGCGACCCGCCTCATGTGGCTGGTGAGTAAGGGAAATGTGGCTAGTCCGAACTGAGACGTGCTGTAAGTACAAAAGCTCCAGATTTTGAAGCTTTAGTATAAAAAAGACTGTAAAATATTTCACTGATAATTTTTATATTACATGTCAAGACGCTAATATTTAGGTTAAATAAAATTTTAAATTACATATGTGACTTATATCATATTTCTTTTGGACAGTGTTGGTCCATGAGAACAGGAACCAAACATCTTTCATGTTCTGCAACAACCAGCACAGGACTTTTATTAGTCACTTAGTAAGTTCTTGTTAATTAATCCAATCTTAATCCTAATAATTATTACACACACACACAGAGTTTTCAAATTTAATATGTAAACAGCCAATTGTGTGCCTTATAGTTGGGGAGAGAGAAATCACCTTATAAAAAGTGATAGACATAATTTTCTGGTGAAGGGCAATTTATTCATTCAATAAATTAAGCACCTTCAATGTGCTAGGGAGCAAATGTGTAAGAGATTCTAAAAATAATAGTAATAATAATAATAATAATGATAATAATAAAAAGACGCAGTCCTAGATGTAGAATTATTACCTGGTAGCTATAAGAGTTATGTTTGGGTTGAGTTCCTCAAAATAATATTGAAATTAGGAATTTAGGGTTTCAGGAGAAAAATTACAACATAAGTAGGTGCCATTCTCATCAATACTAAAACATTTCACATTTATTTAGTAAGCTATTGTTTGTCTTGCAACCTTTTCTGAGAATGTACTAAGTAACCCCTCCCCACCACATTTTTTGGCAGTGCTGGGTACTGAATCCAGGGCCTTGAACATGCTAGACCAGAGCTCTACCACTGAGCTCAACCCCTAGCCCCCGACTTTTTGTTTGAAAGCAGACAAGGGCAAAAGAATGAGATGCTATCATTAATAACTTTAATTATGAATATAATTAGATTAATAAATTTCCAACTATTCCCTTATAATTAGTTAATTTTCAGCACTAGAAAATGAGTTAAAATAATCAAATCAGCAACATGACAGTAATGAAATCACCAAATTACTGGAGAGAAAATCTTGTTGATTACTCTCTCGCTCTAGACTCTTCTTCCTTCTTCTCACCTCAAAGCAGAAGTCTTGCCCGAGGATGCTGCTATGGAGTGGCTTCACCGCCACGGGCTCCCCTCTACCCAGATCTAGACATTCCACTGCGCTGCACGGGCTCAGCAAGGACTCATGAGAACGGGACTCTTTTAGTTTGGGCAGTCCACGAGACCTAAAAGGAGACAAGATTTGAGGGAGTGTTATTTTGGCCAACAAGGAGATGAAGGTCTAATGTAATGGAAGCTAACAACAAATGTACAAATAACTAAGGGAAAAAATAAAGGAGGAACACATTAAAAATCTGTAATAATAATAGTGACCATGTTCATGTGGCACATATAAACTGTATCTATGTATACAACCCTCATATGTGAACAGGGGAACATCTTTTTTTTTTCAACCAAGCATAAAAACATCACAATAATTTTACTGGTCTGAAAGGAGCTCAAAGCTCCTGTCAGACATTATTTTTATCCTCATTCCTACATTGGGAGATGGAGAATTATATACTATTCCAGGTTATCATAATATTCTTTTTTAAGTAAAGGTATCTTCAAAATACATATTATTTCTTATTTTTTCATGCTACAGCTTTATCCTCTTATATCACAGACAAAATAGTAGTGGCGGAATCCTCATTTTGTTTCCTTCTGCTCTGGCAGAATAAACACACACTCAAAGCCAAACTTTTCGGCACAAGACTCTGTCTCTCAGAGGACCTGATTTCCATCTCAATATGGAATTCTCTTCTGGCAAGCTCTCACTTCCATCCATGCTTTACAATATAAATATGAATAAAGAATAAAATGCCTTGAAGAAACTTCCCACCATAAAAAAAAAAAATGCCCAAACTCTCCCAGAGAAGAACAGATCTTTGTCAACACTGTTCAGGCATCCTGGCTGATTTTGTTTCCCAGTTTTTTTTTTAAAAAAAGAATGCTGGGAATCATGACTCTGGTCACTCCAGGAGCTAGGATTCCACTGCCTTCCTCTTGAAAAAATGAACCGAGTTGAACAATGAGAAGCAGAATATTCCTGAATCCAGAACTGGATGGCCATGATGTTGTACTCAATAATTATAGTACTTATTGACTGAAACATCCAGAGTTGAACACATGTATTTCAAGTAGAAGTACTAAGTTATAAGGATAAAAAGAAATGCCTGTGTAAAGACATTTGTTTCTGTATGCAGCTTCATTCATTTCCTTGAATTACCCAGGATACCATTAAAAAGAACAGAAATAATGCCAGAGTAATATTTAGTTAAATTATAAAGTAATAAAATGTAGGAAACTAGCACTAAAGCCTGTTCTTTCTCTGCTGTCTGCATCTAACATTGTTTTATCAAACTCTATAAAATAAGAAACATCTTAAACAATAAAGACTTTAGTCCACCCTGCTTGCCCCCCACTGCCATAATCAACAACCATTTAAAGTCCAGGCTGAAACGATATGTGTTCTGGTACTCAGCAATTTTTAAAGTTAAAAAAGTCAACATTTATATTTCTATTGGTAAGGCAAAGTATGTACAAATGAGACAAATGCCACCTAATATTTTGTACATAAGAATATAACAGGTCCACATTTATTTCCCTTGGTTCTTATGGATAAGACAATGGCATGTTTGCAGTTATAGGCTGCACATATAACATATCAATTATAAATAACTAAATGCTAAAAAAAAAACCCTGCTTTAATCTAATTATCATGTAACCTTTCCCAATATACTGCACAGGAAGCCTGGTTGAGCCAACAGGACACCATAATCTTTCTTAAAGAAATATAAAACAACAATTCGAGCCCATGTTTCTCAGAAGGAATTCCTGAAGGGAAAAGCTTCCCACGCTCTGCGGGTGAGCCTCTCACCAGGAAAGATGAAGGCATATATAAGGAGGTACAATGAAAGGCTTACTTTTCCTTTTTAAATTCTCTAGGAAAAATTCCTTAAAAAATCAATTAATTTTATTTCAAACAAAATAAGTGTCTACCTACATGAAGCAACTGTATAGCCACCTGGCAGTGCAGCCCCAAATCATAGCGGTGCCATATGTCCTGGGTACAGCAAGTCACTTTCTGAACTACACCTCAGAAAACAATTCTCAGTTTGAAGACAGGAACCAATAGAAGACGGTTTCCCTGCTGCCTTGGGTTACTGATACCATGTTTGGATAAATGCTATCCAGGTGTTAGTCTTCAGTAGAAGCAGAACAGAAACACAAGCAATCAAGTGAGAAGTCCTCTCCATCCAGATGCAGCAGGACAGGAAATACTGCTTCGTCTCTTCCTCTGGGCTGCATCTAGCCCCTCAGGTATCACAAACAAGGTTCCTGGGCTCTAGGCTGGGCCTGTTGCCATGGTACTACACCTGTAAGGAGATCGGAGCTGGAAAGCAGCAGGGAGACGCCGCAGCCTGGAGGACTCAGAGAGCTCCTTCTGCAGACACCGCAAAGGTGCCCGCATCAAAACAGACAGGAAGGACTGTTGAGGCCCCTACCCATTCTCAGCCAAAGGCTGTAGAAAGGAAACCGAGGCAGCTTGAGCGGTGGAGGAGCACCTCTTATTAAAAACGCTTCTAGGGACAAATCTAAGATACTTTAGCCGCTTCATGTATGACTCTGCCCTCCCACTAGAAAGTGTATCCTACATCCCTCCTTGCGGGTATGATCTTTCTCACGTGTTCTGTTTTCTCTGCAGTGCCTCCCCTATTTTAATGTTTCCAGTGCTTACCCAAGAGTGTATATGGGCTACATACAGTTTCTTCCTTTGGAGAAAGGTGGATAAAATCCTTCTTTCATTGCATTTCCAACTCAGTCTAACTACCAAGAGCCACCATAAACATATAACCACGCCATCTGGAATGACAATTCTTCCTAATTGTAATAATAATTTCAATTATTAGTACATAGCTCAGGATCTCCTATTGTTCAGCATGTGTATATAAACACACATGACCCGAAAGCCAAAGTCACTAACATGCTCAACATTACTACTGAATAAATAAGCAAGCCCTTCCTGTATTGGGAGACAGCGGCTCTGAGAAGACAGAAGTAATTCCCAGAGAAGCAAGATTACGGTAAACAGGAAAATGGAGCAGCCTGGGAAAGGCTCAGGGTGTGGGCCGGCATTATCGGTACAAAGATTTCAATATAATAGCATTAGTAACCCCAAGTCCCCTCCAAGTCAAGCTGACCTCCTCCTGTACCTTCTTATGAATTGATTTTTCTTAGCTCTACTAATTACAGAGCTTTAGCAGCCCCGTGGCACCACAGTTTACTCCTCTAATGGAAGGAGAATGTGGATTTATCGGGAGAATGATGAGTTTCAAACTACTTTCCCCTGTCCAGTCTGACAATGGCCTTCATCAAGAAACCTAACCCAGGCTCAAAAGTGGAGACTGTGAGTCCCTTGACAACCCGCCAGGCTCCTGTCCTGACTGGTCCCCAACTCCGCACCATCAGCCCAAACACCAAGTAAGAAAAAGTCAGGGCTTTGATACGAATATTTCTTGATTTAATTGGGAAATGGCTTCCTGGGGGGGGGTTGCTTTTAATTAAGGAACACCAGATTCTTTATATTTCTGTTTTCATGCCTTCAGACAATCATGATTTCTGTGTAAAATCTAGCAGCGTGAAGGTAAGGGTTAAACATCTAATTGCTTTGCTGAACTGATTGCCTGCCACTTCTGACCTATTTACGAGATAAACTACAAGGCTCTACTGCTTTAACCCTCATCCCTATCTGAAATCCGTCTTAAAAGATAAAAGTGAAGGGCTGGGGGGTGGGGGACCAGCACACAAGAGCAGATGAAGGTGGGGGGGGGGAAGGAGTAAAAGAACTCTGATTAGTGCAATTTTAAGTAAAACACAGCTGGATTTTCTCAGCTTACCCAACCAATTTTTTAACCCCCCTCCGGCTCTAACGATGCTTGGATACACTAGCTCGATCTGCCACGTGTTTACAGATTCAGTTCCAAATTTAGGAATTGGGAAACTTTTAATTAAAAATGCTTATTGCCACACAAAATCCTAGACTCCAGTGCAGGCGAGTTTCTGCTTGGCTTGGCAGTTAGGATTCCAGACGCTCCACTGAGTTCTAGAAGGACTGCTCAGCCAGTGAGCTGGATGCAGCACCAGACCCAGGTTCTCACCAGTCTGCATTCCTAAGGCTCTGAACACTTCCCAGGCAGCAATGAGCAATGTTCAGTATCCTGACACTCAACCAACAAGTTGACATAGCATCTAATGCGTTTCTAAAATAGTGCACTGAGATACCACTTTGGGAAAATGGAGTTTTACCTGCTCCCCAGATTTTAGTACACTCTAAGCAGGTGTTTTGTGAAAACATCCAATTTATATTTTCTGTCTGAAAACACGGAATTTGCAGGGTGTGGTGGTGCGCACCTGTAATCCCAGTAATTTGGGAGGCTGAGGCAGGAGTATTTCAAGTTCAAGGCCAGCCCGGGCAACTCAGTGTGAGCCTGTCTCAAAATAAAAAGCAAAAAGGGCTGGGAATGTAACTCAGTGGTAGAGCACTCCTGGGTTCAAGCCCTAGTACAGGGGGGGTGGGTGTGTGGGGGATAGTGTGTGTGTGTGTGTGTGTGTGTGTGTGTGTGTGTGTGTATGCATGCATGTGTGTGTGTAGCCTTATAATCCCAGTACTTGGGAAGCTGAGACAGGAGAATTGCAGGTTTGAGACCAGCACAAGGAAACTTAGCTAAACCCTGTTACAAAATAAAATAGGGCTGGGGGTGTAGCTCAGTGGTAGAATGCCCCTGGGTTCAATTCCCATAATAAAGAAATAAACAAATAAAGATAAAAAGTATCTTCCCTGAGGATGGCTACAGCTCTAGCTGGGCTGGTTCGCTCACTGCAGGTGAAGCCGTGTCCCTACTGCTTATGTCACTTACTGATTTTTATGTTAGCTTAAAAATGCACACCACTCAAAAGACTATTTCTGGAGGCACAGTGTATCCTGCAGCTCTTCCTTCTCCCTACTCTCAGCCTCCACACAGGATGGCCTAAGTGCCCAGCTGCTAAGAATAAGAAGGATAGCGCCAGCCTGAGTTGTCACTTAAAATGAACAAACTCATGGTAAGGAAATTCATCACAGAAAGAAAACGATATCCGCACCTACTGTGGTACCTATACATATGTATATATGCAATGAATGTGGACACAGGAGGAGGACTATCAATATTAAAACGTGTTCTAGGAGTAGGAAACTCAGCTTGCCTCCAATTTGACAGACACTAGTGAACAATTTCTTTACAGAAACTGTGCCACATTACAATATATTTTTGAGGGTTCTTAAATTTCAAATGGAGTACAATCTATAATACCAGACAAATTAAATACGATTAAAATAAATAAGAAAAACCACGAAACCAAAACAAACATCACCGATAATCCAATTCAACTAACACTAGTTAGAAAGGGAGTAGAAAGACTAATTTTTTTTATTGAATTTAGTTGCTAGATTTTTAGTTTCACTATTGCTTTAAAATTAAGGTTTAGGGAGAAAGAATAATAAAAGAGGAAAGAACCAGTAAATTTTAATGACATTTTACTTCTTTTTTTCCCTTTTGTAGCACTGGGTATTGAACCTCTGAGCTACACCCCTTTACCCCCCCCCTTTTTTTTTGCGGTACCGGGGATTGAACGCAGGGGCGTTCTACTTCCGCGCTACACCCTCAGCCCTATTTTTTATACTTTATTTTGAAACCGGGTCTCACGAAGTTGCGGAGGGCCTCACTAAGGAAACAGAGAGAGAGAGAGAGAGAGAGAGAGAGAGAGAGAGAGAGAGAGAGAGAGCGCGACAGGGAGAGCGAGAGAGCTGGGGCTGGCCACGAACCCGGATCCTCTGGTCTCCGCCTCCCAAAGTACTGGGATTACAAGTGTGCGCCACCACGCCCGGCACCCCCTTTTTTGAAACAGGGTCTTGCTAAGTTACTGTGTGCTGGCCTCAAATCTGCGATCCTCCTGTCTCAGCCTCCCAAGTATGACATTTACTTCTTAATCATCATTAGACTAATGACGATTTGCTTTCCCGTTTGGCTGAATAACTGCATATATGTATGGCTCCATGTACCTAGCCGAGAGTGACTTGGTGTGCATGACACATAGGTATCATACTAGAGGCAGGAGCGAGGAATACAACGGTGAAGCAGAAGGCGTGGTCCTTGTACTCTCACACAGTCTACATTCTAGTGACACAACAATGCACTGTAACACGATGTGATCAGACTTATAAGAACACAAACGAGACTCTGTGAGCACTCAGAAGGGGGTCTTGAATTGGGGATTCAGAGAACATTTCTTGGAGGAAAAAGTAATGTGAAGTTGTGACCTCATCGATGGGGATGGATTTTATGATATGTCATGTCAAGAGGTCTAGAGGGGATGGAGAGCATGTGGAAAGACCTGTAGTGAGAGTATGGAAAGCGGGGGTGTTGAGACACTGAAAGAAATTCAGCCGCGGGCTCTGGTGTGGTGCGGATGTGGCAGGGGAGGTGGTTGGGAGAAGTGGGTGGCGAGTAATACAGTATGCGAGAGATGAGGAAGGGACTTGGGGCCATGTGCGGGCTTCTCAGTTTGATCACAAGCCCAGTGGATGGACGTAGGAAGGTTTGAGTGGCAGAGGGGAATGGCACGATCAGATGTGTGTCTCAGCAGGACTTCTTTGCCCAAGGAGGAGAGAAAGAAAGGGGCATATGGAGAGGGGAGAGAAAAAGACTAAGAGACTAACTCACAGAGTACGGTAGTAATCTGAGCAAAGGTTATGAACTAGACTGGCATGGAGAAGAACTAGATGGAATTAAGAGTTATGTAGAAGCCGGGCGTGGTGGTGCACACTTGTAATCCCAGTACTTTGGGAGGCGGAGACCGGAGGATCTGGGTTTGTGGCCAGTCTCAGCTCTCTCTCTCTCTCCCTGTCTGTCTGTCTCTCTCTCTCTTTCTCTCTCTCTCTACCTAGTGAGGCCTTCTGCAACTTCATGAGACCCGGTTTCAAAATAAAGTATAAAAAAATAGGGCCGGGGGTGTAGAATGCCCCTGGGTTCAATCCCTGGTACCGCAAAAAAAAAAAAAAAAAAAGAGTTATGTAGGAGGCAAATAAGCCTTGATGTCTGGAATGAGGGTGGTACCAGGAGAGTTGAGGATGACTGCTCATTTCTGGCTTGAACCAGGGGGAAAATGGTGGCAGAGATAGAAATAAGAGGCACTGCTGGTTAAGTTGAGAGTGGAAATGAAAGTTTTGTACAAGTGAAGTTTGAGGTTCCTGTGGCAGTAGATGTGAATAGTAAGAGGACATATGGATTGAGAAAATAGCCTCAGCGGTAACCTGGGGAACGTTATGGCAAAAGACACTGAGAAATCAGAAAGACGGATGGAGAACTAGGTGACTCCAGTATCACACAAGCCCAGGGAGGAGCAGGCCTCAAGGAGGGAGGGCTGTCCTTTATGACCGCAGGCAAAGTGCGGTGAGAGAATAATAGGAGCCGCTGGATTTAGGAACTGAGAGGTCATAGATTTTGGCAAGAGAAGTTTTAGGATAGGGATAAGAACAAAAAATGCGCTTGTAGTGGGTTGAAAAAAAAAGTGGGATGTGACAAAGGAGTGACCAGCTCAAGTCTGACCGTGAAGGAAGATGTGGCAACAGTGAACTAGTCAGAGGGAGGCTTTTAAAAAAAATAATAGTCATGGGCAGTGATAAATGTTTTTGGTAAAAAAAATTCTAAGAGTTCAAAGGATAGAAGATGTCGGGTGTGGTGGTGCACGCTTGCAATCCCAGTACTTGGGAGGCTGAGACAGGAGGATCACAAATTCGAGGTCAGCCTCAGCAATTTAGTGGGGCCCTCAGCGACTTAGTGAGACCCCACTTCAAAACAAAAAAATAAAATAGGGCTGGGGGTGTAGCTTGGAGGTAGAATGCCCCTGGGTTCAATCCCTAGTACCACAAAAACAAACAAGCAAAAAAAAAAAAAAAAACAAAGGATAGAAGATGAAAAATCTTCTAGTCTCTTCTATTTTCATGAGGACCACTATTCAATCTACCAAGCATTTAAAAAAGAACTAATATCAGTTTTTCATAAGTTCTTCATGAGATATTCCAACAAATTGAAGAGGAAGGAATTCTATGAGCTCATGATTATCCTGATACCAAAAACAGGTAAGAACACAAGAAAAAAAGGAAAACTACAGGCCAATATCCTTGATGAACATGGACGCAAAAATCCTCAATACAATGCTAGCAAACTGAATCCACAGCACATTAAAAAGATTTATCACGATGAAGTGGGATTCATCCTAGGGATGCAAGATAGTCCAATATGCACAAATCAATAAACATGATATACCATATCAACAGAATGAAGGACAAAAACCATATAGTCATCTCAATAGATGCAGAAAATGCAGAGAGAAATTTTAATATGCTATGGAACAATAGGATGACTATAGATAACAATAATGTATATTTCAAAAAGGTAGAAGAAAGGATTTTGAATGTTTTCACCATAAAAATGATCAATGTTTGAAGAGATAACTATGTTTAACCTTATTTAAACATTACACAATGTATATACATGTATTAAACATCTTATGGTACCCCATTAATATGTACAATTACTGTTTTTATGTATCAGTTAAAACTAAATTCAATATAGAAAATGAAGTTTGAAACACAAAAATAAAAACCCCAAGAGGTATGAGATAATTAATGAGAAAATTACACACAAATTGGACAGGCTTGTAAATTTCAATGCGCACTTTTACGTGGTTTAGAAGTAAGAAGAGCTGATGGAGCAGCAATCCCACATCAGCTCAGTATAGGGAATAATTCATTTCTCTCTCTATAAAAAAGACAATAATTCTCTGCCTGCCAAATTTGTAACTTCTATTTCTGTTTGTTAAGAAGGTAATTGAAAATAATGTCACTTACTAAACAACAACAAAAATCCAAAACAAACAAAAAATCCCAAATATCAATAAGACTACTGAGTAGGAGAAACAGACTGGAGTTCAAATCCAAACTCCACTACTTACAAGTTGTGTGACCCTGAACGAGTTTCTCAAATCTCTTTTTGCCTCAGTGCCTCAAATGTAAAATGGGAATAATAATAGTATCTCGGGTTGAGACTCCATCTGAAATGCTTGGTGCATAGTAAGCGCTCAATAAACGCTGGTGATGGTGATGATGTGCTTACCCAACAGCACTATTTCTAAAATTATGAGACTGTTGGCAGGACATGTTGAAAATGTGGCTTAGCACATATTCAATGGTTTTAGAAGAATGCTGTCCTTTGTGAGCTACATACATTTGAGGCTTACTCAAGCTAGTAGTCTTAATTATTGAAATCCGCATTTTTTTCATTACATGTCTCCTAGATGTGACTATAAATCAACAATACCGATTCCATATGCTTTATAGACAGAATAACACTGCAGTGAAGAGCATGGGCACTGGAGCCAAACTGCCCAAGTTCAAATATTTTCCTTACTATTGACCAGCTGTATGATCTTGGAGAAGATTATCTGTGCCTTGGATTCTTCATCTAAGCCATAGGGATACTAAGAGCGCTTGTCATATAGGGCTATTGTAAAGATTAAACAAGATCAGTTGTTACACTTTAGATCTGTAATGTCCCCCAAAGACTCCTATGTGGAGGGCTGGGTCCCCAGCTGGCGGTTCTACTGGGAGGTGATGGAAACTTGGAAGGTAGGGTCTAGTAGGAAGAGGTTGGTCACTGGGAGCATGCCTGGGAAGGGTTTATCTTGTCCCTGGCCCCTTCTTCTTCCTCTCTTTCTCTGCTTCCAGACTTCCACAGGTGAGTAGCTTTGCTCTTTACCACAGGTCCAGAATCAACAGAGCCATGGACTGCAACCTCTGAATCCCTAAGTCAAAATAAATCTTTCCTCCTTCAACTGTTTTCTCTGGTATTTTGTTACAGCAATGGAAAGCTGACTAACACAACAGTGTTCAAAAATGTTAGTTGTCATCATCATCACCTCTCAGAGTAATTCTATGAAAAAAAAAAAAGACAAACAGAAAGAAAAAGAGATTCAGCCCTGACCACTGGAACTTGATTCTACAGGAAGAGCATAACTGGTTCCTTAATTAGTTCATATACATTCGCAAGCTTTCTAATATTATAAGAGTCTTAAACTGGGTATTTGTTGTACCTTGCCTCAATATGCGCAAGACAAAAAAGTAAATTTTGTATTGATCTGACTGTCGTTAATGTCTTATCAAAATCCACTCCAACACCGTTTTCTCTCTTTTAAGCAAGTGAGCCTCCTACCTGTCGTCTGTATTGCGAAGAGATGGAAGCCGAAAGCTCGTGTTTCTGTCGAGCTTCGACTGGCTTTTGGTCCTCTTGATGGAGCCTTTCAGGCGCTTGCTGAAGAACCCCTAGAATGAAAAGGCAGAAGGTGTTGGGAGAGAAAACCAACAGGGAGCCCTGCCTTCTGCACTGAATTTGCAAAAGGTATTCAGATTTTTATAATGAAGACCGAAAACAAAATCCAACTTTTCATTTTTAACTTTTTAATTTTCTAAATGATAGTTCTTGAAACCACTTGAAAATATAATGAGAATTTTTTTCTTCTGTGATAATTGATAAAGTTATAATTAAACTTTTTGACAGCACCAATTTTTTATTTCTTAAATAGTTTTTATACTAGTTATGTTGAAAAACCTCCAATATAACTAATAGATTTTTAAAAACACAACAATAGAAGAACAACAAATTAGTCCTTCCTAAAAAGATGGTACTAGCAATTTCAATAGAAATGGCATGTGGTGATTTCCTACACTAAAAGAAACTAAGCCAAGGCATGGTCAAAGGCCCTGATGCGTGATGTACTTGGCGTGTTGGAGGAACTGACAGTGATACAAGGACAGAGCAGCCTTACCTCAAGATCTCCAGACAAAGAATGAACCCAGCAGTACAAGGTAATGTGTTGTTGGTCCAAAATTGGGTCTATGTTGTTGTTAAAATTGGGTCTATGCCATTTTTGGATATGGTATTTGTAAAGTTAAAACTCAAAAGTAGATAATCTATTTTAAAATGAAATATAAGCCGGGCGTGGTGGTGCACGCTTGTAATCCCAGTACTTGGGAGGTGGAGACCGGAGGATCCGGGTTCGCAGCCAGCCTCAGCTACTTAGTGAGGCCCTCCGCAACTTCGTGAGACCCGGTTTCAAAATAAAGGATAAAAAAAAAATAGGGCCGGGGGTGTAGCTCGGAGGTAGAACGCCCCTGGGTTCAATCCCCGGTACCGCAAAAAACAAAAAAACAAAAAACCGATAAAATGAAATATAGATCATCTATGAAATCATAAAAGCACCAGACTTTAAAAGACAAAGTGCTTTATAATCACTGGTCCCTGAGGTTCTCCTGCCACTTCCACCAAACTATCTAGAGTTTTTTGACCATATTCCTAGACTCAGCCCCTGCAAATAATGAATACACAATAAAAGTTTGTTGAATAAAAGAATATAAGAATGAGTGATGATGGCCACTAGTTTAAAGAAATTAATTATTTATTTATTTATTTATTTATTTATTTATTGTGGTACCGGGGATTGAACGCAGGGGCGTTCTACCTCCGCGCTATGCCCCCGGCCCTATTTTTTATACTTTATTTTGAAACCGGGTCTCACGAAGTTGCAGAGGGCCTCACTAAGGAGAGAGAGAGAGAGAGAGAGAGAGAGAGAGAGAGAGAGCGCGCTCTGAGGCTGGCTGCGAACCCGGATCCTCCGGTCTCCGCCTCCCAAAGTACTGGGATTACAAGCGTGCGCCACC